>CAUYQU010103364.1:0-11813 GCA_963574635.1 Cheracebus regulus
TGCTGTTCTCCTTGTGGGGATGGGACCAGCTGAGCCTGAATAAAAGGGCATCCAGTCCCGTATACTCTGCACCAAGAATTGCCATGCCAGGGCATCACCAAAACAGATTTGCCAGCCAAAAGAGTCACACTGGCGACATGTGGGGCTCTTCTGCCAGGAATCTCCCAGTCTGTGGGCAACAAAAATTAGTCTGAAAGTGCAATGTCCACTTGCTCTCTGTGCTTTCACTGGGAGCTACAATCCTGAGCTGCTGCTAATTGGCCATCTTGGATCTTTCCCTCTGAGAGGTATTTAAAACAGTGTCTAGCAGGAAACTTATAGCAATTAATGCCCACATGAGAAGCAAGGGAAGATCTAAAATTGACACCCTATCATCAAAACTGAAAGAGATAGAGCAGCAAGATAAAAAACCAAACCAAACCAAAGCAAACCAAACCAAAACAAAACAAAACAAAAAGAAACACCTCAAAAGCTAGCAGAGATAGGAAATGACTAATATCAGAGCAGAACTGAATAAGATAGAGACACAAAAACTCTTCAAAAATCAGTAAATACAGAAGGATTCTTTTTTTTTGAAAACATCAACAAAATAGACAGATGGTTTACCAGATTAATAAAATATAAGAATAAAATAGATGCAATAAAAAATGATAAAGAAGATATCATCCCTGATTCCACAGAAATACAAACTTCCATCAGAGATTATTACAAATAACTCAATGCCTATAAACCAGTAAATCTGAAACAAATGGATACATTTCTGGACATTTGGACCCTCCTAACCCTAAACAAAGAAGAAATTAAATTCCTGAATAGAGCAATAACAAAGGCTGAAGATGAGGCAGTAATTAGTAGTCTACCAACCAAAATAGTTCAGGTCTACATGAGTTGACAGCCAGACTCTACCAATGTACACAGAGGATCTGGTACCACTCCTGAAACTACTCCAAATAACACAAAAAGAGGAAATCCTTTTCATATCATTTTATGAGACCAACATTATCCTGATATAAAAACTCAGCAGAGACTCAACAAACAAACAACATCAACAACAACAACAACAAAAAAATTAGGCCAATATCCATGGTAAACATAGATGCAAAAATCTTCAACAAAATAATGGCAAACCTATTGCAACAGCACATCAAAAAGCTTATCCACCATGGTCAATATAGGCTTCATTCTGAGAATGCAAGACTGGTTCAACATACACAAGTCTATAAACATAATTTTACAACATAAACAGATCCAAAGACAAAAACCACATGATTATCTCAATAGTTGCAGAGAAGGCCTTTTACAAAATTCAACAGTACTTTATGCTTAAAACTCTTAATAAACTAAGTATTGATGAAACATATCTCAAAATAATAAAAGCTATGTACAGCAAAACCCACAGTCAATATCATACTGAATGGGCAAAAACTGGAAGTATTTCCTTTGAAATCTGGCACTAAACAAGGATGTCCTCTCTCACCATTCCTATTCAATATAGTATTGGAATTTCTAGCCACAGCAATCAGGCAAGTAAAAGTAATAAAAGGTATTCAACTAGGAAAGAGGAAGTCGAATTGCCTCTATTTGCAGATGGCATGATTGTGCATTTAGAATACCCCATTGTCTCAGCCCAAAAGCTTCTTAAACTAATAAGCAACTTCAGCAAAGTCTCAGGATAAAAAATTATGGTGCAGAAATCACAAGCCTTCCTATAGACCCAAACCAGACTAACAGAGAGCCAAATCAAGAGCAAATTTCCATTCACAATTGCTAGAAAGAGGATAAAATACCTAGTAATACAACTAACAAAGGATGTGAGGGACCTCTTCAAGGAGAACTGCAGACCACTACTCAAGGAAGTAAGAAAGGGAACAAAGAGTTGGAAAAATATTCCATGTTCATGGTTAGGAAGAATCAATACTGTGAAAATGGACTTACTGCCCAAAGTTATTTATAAATTCAAGACTATCTCCATCAAACTACTAATGACCTTCTTCACAGAACTGGAAAAAAAAATCTTAAACATTATATGGAACCAAAAGAGAGTCCACATAGGACAAACAATCCTAAACAAAAAGAACAAAGTGAGAAGCATCAGGCTACTTGATTTTAAAGTATACTACAATACTATAGTAATCAAAATAGTATGATGCTGGTACCAAAACAGAGATATAGAGAAATGGAACAGAAGAGAGGCCTTGATGTCAATGACACACATCTACAACCTCTGATCTTTGAAAAACCTGAGGAAAACAAGCAATGGGGAAGGGATTTCCTGTTTAATAAATTGTGTTGTTAAATCTGGCTAGCCATGTGCAGAAAGCAGAAACTGGACCCTTTCGTGACAGCTTACACACAAATTAACTCCAGATGGATTAAAGATTTAAGCATAAGACCTAACACCATAAAAGCCCTTGAAGAAAACCTAGGCAAAACCATCCAGGATATAGGTATAGGCAAGGACTTCATGACTAAAACACCAAAAGCAATGGCAACAACAGCCAAAATAGACAAATGAGATATAATTAAGCTTCAGAGCTTCTGTACAGCAAAAGAAACAATCATTAGAGTGAACCATCAACCAAAATAATAGGAAAATATTTTTGTAATCTACCCATCTGACAAAGAGGTAATATCCAGAATCTATAAAAACTAAAGCAGACTTACAAGAAAAACAAAAACAAAAACAATAAAACCCTTCAAAAGTGGGAGAAGAATATGAAGAGACACTTTTCAAAAGAAGTCATATATGAGGCCAACAAACATATAAAACTATGTTCATTATCACTCGTTATTAGATAAATGAAAATCAAAACCATGTTGAGATAACACCTCACACCAGTTAGAATGGCAATCATTAAAATATGTGCAGACAATAGATGCTGTAGAGGATGTGGAGAAATAGGAACATCTTTACACTGTTGGTGAAAGTGTAAATTAATTCAACCATTGTGAAAGACATTGTGGAGATTGCTAAAGGATTTAGACATAGAAATTCTATTTGACTCAGCAGTCCCATTACTGGGTATATACCCAAAGGACTATAATAGTTCTATTATAAGGACACATGCATATGTATTTTCATTGTGGCACTGTTTACAATAACAAAGATCTGTAACCAACCCAAATGACCATTGATGATAGACTTGACCAAAAAAAAGGCACATATTCACCATGAAATACTATACTATGCAGCTGTGAAAAATGATTACTTTGTGTCGTTTGTAGGAACACAGATGAATCCGGAAATCAGAATTCTCAGCAAACTGACACAACAACAGAAAATCAAACACTGCATGTTCTCATTCATATGTGGTTTTTGAACAGTGAGAACACATGGACATAGGGAGGGGAGCATCACACAAAAGGATCTTTTGAGGGGATAAGGGAGGGACAGGTGGGGGTACAGAGGTTAAGGACAGGTAAGATGGTTAGATATGCCAGATATAGGTGATGGGGGATGGAGGCAGAAAAGTACCTGGCCATGTATGTACATATGCAAAAATTCTGTATATTGGCACATGTATCTCAGAACCTAATGTACAATAATAATAACAATAATAAAAACTTAATTTTTTTTCTTCAAATGTGCTCAGCTTAGTTAAAATGGATATCCCAGCTATTGGTATATTCCAAATTTCTTCACGATTTTGTATTATAAATCTTGTTATATAGAAGGTTTTTTTTTTGTCATTTTACTAAATTACTTTTTCCACTCTATCTTGACACTTTTAGTGCATGTATAAAAATCCCTAAAATAATTTCTTGTGGCCTGTAACACTTTGGAAACTAGAAATGATGCTACAGATTATGTTTTGAAAAAGTATGTTTTACACATAAAACTCCTTGAGTTAGAGGTGGGTAGATCATCTAAAAGCCTTATCTTTGTCTTCTGGCAATGCTTGTTTACTAGGCCCTAGAAAGTGTATTTCTAGCCCTGTTCTAAAAAGCCTCACCAGGAGACCAATAATATAATTGGAAAATTAGGACACAATAGATCTTATAAACACTGGATTGGATCTTCTGTTTTTCTGTACATTTATACATGTGTTATGTGTGTGATGTCCATTTTTTTAAAAAGCCCTAATTAATTGAATTAAAGAAAGATAAGTGCTTAGATCAGTATTTTTTAAAGGAAAAATAAAGGCAGTGATACCTTTCAGTTCATGTGACTATAATCTTTCAGAAATAAAAACTGCCTTAGAATTTATTGATAAAGTGGAGACTTTTTCAGGATGTAACCAGATAGTCCAAATTTTGCATGTCAGATACTAATGCTGCTAAATATTTTAAGGTTGTTAACTGATTCTTTGCACTTTAAGAATTGTATAACTTGCCTGTTTCACAATTGCTAAGGACTGGTGATATATGGAAGTAACCACACCCCTAACAATCCTAAAAAAGGTCAAACTTTATCTACACCTGGTACATACTTAAAACTACTCAACATGTTATATATTCGAGTTAAGAATTGCTAAGAATTCTTTTATAATATTTAATTAAAACTGCTAAAAATGTACAAGCAAGATATGTAACAGCAGTAAAATGTGTTTTTGGTAAAATATTATAAAAAGGCATAAAAATGTACATTTTGCCTAGATATATAGAGTGATCTTAGGTTAGGTAAAATAAAGCAAGATGTTTAAGTGAATTGTAGATATTAATATTGCAAAAGAAATTATGCATCTGAATATACTGACTAAATTAAAATATATTATATAGTTATTCTGTAAATTTGCATTAAAATAAAAAGCATAACAAGCCTTGAGATGATAATATACTCAGTTTAAGAAAAAATCTTTTGTGAATCCTACTTTTTTCTTTTTTTAACTTTAAGTTCCAGGATACATGTGCAGAATGTGCGGTTTGTTATATAGGTATACATGTGCTAAGTTGGTTTGTTGCACCTATAAACCTGCTCTATAGGTTTTAAGCCCAGCTTGCTTTAGGTATTTGTCCTCATGGTCTCACTCCTCTTATCCTCCATGCTCAGAGGTCTCAGGCTGTGATGTTAACTGACAGTTCAAAGCCAGGTCAGAGGGCGATGGGAGCAGGATTTTAACTCCATTCTTTGTGTAATAACTCATTCAAAAAAAAAAAGCACAAAAGTGCTGAAAATTCCAAAAATCAGAATGCATCTTTTTCTTAAAATAAGCCCAATTCTGCTTCAGCAAGGACACAAAACTGAATGAATAAGAAATTGAGGCATTGACAGAAGTAGGATTCAGAAGGTAGGTAATAAGAAACTCCTCTATGCTAACGGAACATGTTCTAACTGAATGCAAGGAAAATAAGAACCTCAATTGAACGTTACAGGACATGCTAACTAGAATAACCAGTTTAGAATGGAAAATAAATGACCTGGTGGAGCTGAAACACACAGCACCTGAACTTCATGAAGCATACACCAGCATCTATAGCTGAATCAAGCAGAAGAAAGCACATCAGAAATTGAATATCAATTTATTGAAATAAGGCATGCAGACAAGATTAGAGAAAAAATAAAATTAATGAACGAAGACTCCAAGAAGTATGGGACTTTGTGAAAAGACCAAATCTGTGATTTATTGGAGTCTCTGAAAATGACAGGGAGAATGGGACCAAATTGAAAAACACACTTCAGGATATTATCCAAGAGCACTTCCCGAACCCGGCAAGACAGTCCAGTGTTTAAATTTAGGACATAAAGAGAACATCACTAAGATGCTTCTTGAGAAGAACGACCCCAAGAATTATCAGATTTTCCAAGGTTGATATGAAAGAAAAAATGTTAAAGGCAGCCAGAGAGAAAGGTCAGGTCACCTACAAAGGAAAGATTATCAGGGTAAACAATTAAAGAACGCTTTCTGGAAACCCTACAAGCCAGGAAAGAGTTAGGCTAACATTCAACATTCTTACAGAAAAGAATGTTCAACTCAGAATTTCATAGGCAGCCCAACTAAGCTTCATTAGCAGAAGAGAAATAAAATCCTTTACAGACAAGCAAATGCTGAGAAATTTTGTCACCACCAGTCCTCCCTTAGAGAGCTCCTGAACAAAGGACTGAATATGGAAAGGAAAAACTGGTACAAGCCACTGCAACAATACACCAAAATATAAATACCAAAGACATGAGGAAACTGCAGAACTAATCTTAAAATATCCAGCTAGCATCATGATGACAGAATAAAATTCATACATAACAATATTAGCTGTATACCAAAATGGACCAATTAAAAGATTAACATGCTGGCAAATTCAATGAAGGGTCAAGGCCCATCACTGCGCTGTATTCAGGAGACCATTCTCATGTGTAAAAACACAGCTGGGCTCAAAATAAAGGGAATAAAAGACATTTCATCAAGCAAAAGGAATGAAAAATAAAGCAGGGGTTATAATTCTAGTCCCCGATAAAACAGACTTTAAACCAACTAAAATAAAAAAGACAGAGAAGCACACTACATAATAATGAACATTTCAATGCAACAAGAAAAGCTGTTATGACTATGCATAAACCCAATACAGGAGCACCCAGATTCATAAAGCAAGTTCTCAGAGATTTACAAAGGTACTTAAACATCCATGCATTAATAGTGAGAAACAGAGGTAAAAAAGAAAATTTTAAGTCAAATAACTATGATGAACTTTAATGTGGGAAATCCTAAATAAAATACTAGCAAACCTAATTCAGCAGCATGTCAAAAAGCTTATGCACCAAGATCGAGTTGGCTTCATCTCTGAGATGCAAGACTGCCAATATTAACACCTGTCAATATTAAACAGATCAACAAGAAAACTAACAAGAATATTCAGGACTTGAGCTCAGCTCTGGGTCAAGTGGACTTAGTAGATATGTAAAGAATTCACCACCAATTCTTCTTAGAGTTACATGGCACTTATTCTGAAATTGACCAAATAATTGGAAGAAAAACACTCCTCACAAATGCAAAAGAACTGGAGTCATAATAAACAGTTTCTCAGACCATGGTACAATTAAATTAGAACTCAAGGTTAAGTAATTAATTCAAAACTGCACAACTGGAAATTCAAGAATATATGGCTGAATGACTACTGGGAAAGAAGCTGGCTTTTTGAAAATATTTATAGAAGAGACCACTAGCTAGATGAATAAAAAAAAGAAAAGAAAATAATTAATAAACAAAATAGGAAATGTTAAAGGAAATATCACCACTGATTCCACAAAAATTCAAAGTTACCATCAGAGAATACTATAAACACTTCTACACAAATAACCTAAAATCTCTATAATAAATAAATAAATTCATGGACACAGATGTCTTCCAAAAAACTAAACCAGGAAGAAGTCAAATTCCTAAATAGGCCAATCACAATTTCTAAAATTGAGGCAGTAATTAATATCTTACCAATAAAAAAGCCCAGGATCAGATAGATTCACAGTCAAATTCTAACAGACATACAATGACTAGCTGGTACCATTTTTCTAAAATGATTTCAGACAATATAAAAAGAGAAACTTCTCCATAACTCATTTTATGAGATCAGCATCATCCCAATACAAAAACCTGGCTAAGACACAACTAAAAATATTAAATCAGTAACTCTTATGAGCTTCAATGTGAAAATCCTGAATAAAATACTGCAAACCTAAGTCTTTCTTTTGAAGGATGGGAATGCCATTTGCCTTATCCAACAGACTGACCCTGTTCTTATTCTACTCTTGGTTAGCTGAGACTAAAGAGTTGAATCTGAAGACTTTTTACATAGAGGCACTGGGTTCCAAATTGACATTTGTAATTTACTTCCACTTCATTTGTAAGCCCAGCAGTGTCACAAAGGAAATTTTTATAAAGTTTGGGAAAATTAAACTTTTCTCAGTTTTAGGGGATACATTCAAGGGGAGTGTCCTGAGATCTGGAATATGTTTACCTATCTTGAAAGCCAGAACAGAGTAAATATTTAAAAAAAGAAAATAGAAGGTGTATTAGTCTGTTTTTATGCTGGTTATAAAGACATATCTGAGACTGGTCAATTTTGTAAGAAATATTTAATTGAACTTACAGTTTCACATAGCTGGGGAAGTCTCATAATAATGTTAGAAGGCAAGGAGGAGCAAGTCAAATCCTAAATGGATGGCAACAGGAAAAAATAGCTTGTTTTAAAAAATTTCCATTTAGAAAACCCATCAGATCTTGTGAGATTAATCCAGCATCAGAAGAACAGTATAAGAAGTCTTGCCCAAAGATTTAATTGTTTCCTACCATGTTCCTCCCTCTAATACATAGGAATTATGGAAGCTACAATATGAGATTTGGGTAATGACAAAGAGCCAATCCACATGACTCCACCACTGGCTCCTTCAAAATCTTATATCTTCACTTTTAAAAGCCAATCCTGCATTCCTAATGGTCCCCCAAATTCTTACATCATTTCAGCAGTAACTGAAAAGTCCACAGTTTAAATTCTCACTCAGTAGAAGGCAAGTTCTTCCCAGCTATCAGCATGTAAAATCAAAAGCAAATTAGTTACTTCTGAGATGCAATAAGGATACAGGATTCAGGTAAACACAACCATTTTCAAATGGGAAAAACTGGCCAAAACAAAGAGAGTATAGGCCCCAAGCAAGTCCACAATCTAAAGAAGCTGTCAAATTTTAAAACTCCAATATCATCATTCTTTGACTCTATGTCTCACATCCAGGTCAAATATTTAATATTATAAAGTATTTAAAATTTAATTTTTACTTGATGCTGACGCAAATGTAGGTTCCCATGGTTTTAGGCAGCTTTGCCCATGTGGCTTTGTAGGGCATCTCTTTCTAAACTGCTTTAATGGGCTGGCACTGAGTGTATGAAGTTTTTCCAGGTAGACAATGCAACCTGTCAGTGGATCTATCATTTTGTGCTCTGGAGGGCGGTGGCTCTCTTCTCACAGCTCCTCTAGGTGATGTTCATGTAGGAACTCTATATGGGGCCTCCAACCAAACATTTTCCTTTTGCACTGTTTTAACAGATGTTCTTCATGGGAGCCCTGTCCCTGCAGCAAACATCTTCATAGATATTTATGCATTTTCATACATCCTCTGAAATTTAGTTGGGATTTCCATACTCCAAACCTTGACTTTTGTTTACTTGTAGGCTCAGTACCACATAAAAACTGCCAAGCACCTCCTGAAGCTGTGGTCTGAACTCTGCACTTGCCCCTGTCAACCATGTATTGAGTGACTGAAATTGAGGGTAAAGAGCACTGGAACCGTGGGCCTGTCCTGTGATGTTATTTTGTTTTGCTCTTAAGCCTCCAGGGCTGTGATGGTAGGGGCTTCTGTGAATACCTCTGACATGCCCTAAAGACATTATTTTTATTGTCTTGCAAATTAACATTTGGCTTATCATTATTTATGAAAACGTTTGCAGGCAGCTTGAATTTCTTCCCAGAAAAATGAAACTTTCTTTCCTATTGCATTGTCAGGTTGCAATAGAAACTTTCAAGCTTTCATGCTGTTCTTCTTTCATAAAACTGAATGCTTTTAACAGTACCCAAGTCACATGTCAAATGCTCTGCTACTTAGAAATTTATTTTGCAAGATACCATAAATCATATTTATCAAGTTCAAAATTCCACAGATATCTAGGGCATGGGCAAAATGTTGCAAATCTCTTTGCTTAGACATAACAAGAATCATCTTTGCTCCAGTTTCCAACAAGTTTCTTACTTTCATATAAGACTACCTCAGCCTGGACATCATTGTCCATACTGTTATCAGCATTTTGGGCAAAGCCCATAAGTCTCTAGAATATTCCAAAATTTCTCAAATTTTTCTATCTTCTTCTAAGTTCCCAAACTGTGGCAACCTCTGCTTATTATCCAGTTGCAAAGTTGCTTTTACATTTTCAGGTATGGAGTTACAGTTTTGTGGGGCAGAGGAAGCTTCAAAGTTATAGTGGCAGATAAGGAGGAGAAAGTTATAGTTGGCATAGGCGGCAGGAGACAAAAAAGTCTTGTGCAGGAAAATTCCTACTTTTAAAAACCAACAGATCTCATTAGAACCATTAACTATAATAAGAACAGCACAAAAGTGACCCATCCCCATTATTCAATCACCTTCCACTGACCCCCTTTTGCAACACATGGAAATTATGGGAGATACAAGATGAGATTTGAATGGGCACACAGAGTCAAGCCAGGTCAGAAGGCATTTCTTCTTTTTTCTCATTATTTTTAATGGTACATTCCCCATTGTCCTGGGTTCCTGACTTAACCAGTCTTTATGATGTACCCTTCATTCTGGGTTCCTGACTAATGAATTTTTACTATATACCTTTCGTCCTGGGAATCAGACTTGACCAGGTTATCTTTGTTCCTATCTCATTGCAATTATCCTGAGAACAAAGGAGATACTTAAATGAACAGAAGGACCCTTGTCCATCCTTGAAGTTCTGGACATAATTGGACTTCATCTCACCGTAATTACCTATCTGACCACAGAGTAGATACTTGAGTGGGCAGTAGAAATCTTGTTTATCTTTGGGATTCTGATCTCAACTCATCTTTATCATGTATCCCCGAAGCCTTTCATCCTTATTCCAATGGCAGTGTATTAGCCTGGAAATGGTCCCTGTATCTGTCTCATTGGTTCAGCCTTGGGACAGTATATATTCTTATCTTTACAACCTTATAGTGACTCTCATTAAAGGCATTTTTGTAATAAAATAATAATCTATTTTCTTAAAAGCGTTTTTAACTGCCACAAAAGGTGGAATTTCCTTTCTTAGGATATGACTTAAAAGGAGTTGATGCATGTTGAGAGGAACATGAAAGTAATTAGAAAAATGGAATCCATAGTAGAAAATAAAAGAAAACAAAAGATTACTAATGGAGAGCCTTGTATGCTTACATAAGAGCATCACATGGATATAAGAAGACTAGACATAAAGTAATAATTGCTAGAGGAGTAGGAAATTACAGAATTACAGTAAGAATTTATACTTCTTTCAAAGCAGTGCTAACTTAAAAAGCAAGTCTGATGGAGTCCTTAAAGAATCAGAGTGAACATATCTCAAAATAATAAAAGCTCTTTACTACAAA
Organism: Cheracebus regulus; assembly: GCA_963574635.1. Lineage (NCBI taxonomy): Eukaryota > Metazoa > Chordata > Mammalia > Primates > Pitheciidae > Cheracebus > Cheracebus regulus. The sequence goes on from CAUYQU010103364.1 coordinate 11,041, forward strand.
CCAACAGCTAATATCATACCGAATGGACAAAAACTGGAAGTATTTCCTTTGAAATTGGGCACTAGAAAAGGATGCCCTCTTTCACCACTCCTATTCAATATAATATTGGAAGTTCTAGCCAGAACAATCAGGCTAGAAAAAAAAATAAAGGGTACTCAAACAGAAAAGGAGGAAGTCAAATTTTCTCTATTTGCAGACGACATAATTGTGTATTTAGCACACCCTATCGTCTCAGCCCAAAATCTGAAACTGATAAGCAACTTCAGCAAAGTCTCAGGATACAAAATCAATGTGAAAAAATTACAAGCACTCCTATATACCAATAACAGACTTCAAGAGAGCCAAATCAAGAACTAACTGCCATTCACAATTGCTACAAAGAGGATAAGATACCTAGGAATACAACTAACAAGAAATGCAAAGGACCTCTTCAAGGAGAACTGCAAACCACTGTTCAACAAGATAAGAAAGGACACAGATGTTGAAACATTCTATGCTCATAGTTAGGAAGAATCAATATTGTGAAAATGGACATACTGCCCAAAGTAATTTATAGATTCAATGCTATCCCCTCCAGCTACCAATGACCTTCTACACAGAACTAGAAAAAAACAACATAAAATTCACATGGAACAAAAAGAGAACCCGCAAAGCCAAGTCAATTTTAAGCAAAAGGTATAAAGTGGGAGACATCACACTACCGGGCTTCAAACTATACTACAAGGCAATCATAATCAAAACAGTGTGGTACTGGTACCAAAACAGAGGTATAG
>CAUYQU010103365.1:0-61640 GCA_963574635.1 Cheracebus regulus
ATTCCCCCCCCTTTCTAAACCGTATATACACACCACAACCACCCCCTCTCCTTGCGCCACACCCTTTTGTATTCTCTTTTTTTTTTTTTTTTTTTTTTTTTTTTTTTTATGAGACAGAGTCTTATTCTGTTGCCCAGGCTGGAGTGCAGTGGCATGATCTTGGCTCACTGTAGTCTCCACCTCCTACGTTCAAGCAATTCTCCTACATCAGCCTCCCAAGTAATGGGGATTATAGGCACCCACCACCACGCTCATCTAATTTTTGTATTTTTAGTAGAGATGGGGCTTCACCATGTTGGCCAGGCTGGTCTCAAACTCCTGACCCCAAGTAATCCACCCACTTCTGTCTCTCAAAGTGCTGGGATTACAGGTGTGAGTCACCGCACCTGGGCTCTTCAAGCATATTTTGATTCTTGTTTCAATGAAATTGATTTTGAAGCTAAGACTAAATGCTGTCATTTTGCATTCTTCATACAACATGCCCGGTAGTCAGAGTAAAGGATTCATTGCATTGGCTGGTCGATTGATTTCAAAAGTAAAGAGCAATGTTCATTGCTACCTCATAGGGTAATAGGACTACTACCCTGGAATTAAAGTTTAGGTCAGCTCAATTATGATCTGAAACAGATTAAAGGTGATTTCTAACTCTTTGTCACTTCTCCCTTGGAAGATTGAAGTAGAAACTTCTTTTCCCATGAACTCGCTGAATCTAATGACAACTTTGGTCAATAGAATAGAAAGGAGACAAAGCTGTACTAGTTTCTAACTCAAATATCTGGCAGCTTCTACTTTTTGTCTCTTGGAATATTTACTCTGGTGGAAACCAACTTCAATAAGAAATCTGGCTACCTTGAGGGTGTCATTGTGTTAAGAGTCCAAACAGCCCAGGCTTCTAACTATTCTCACTGTCAGAAATTTAATTTTACCCACCCATACATGTTTAATTTCTAACATCAACTACCTCAGAATATGAGCATTTTCCTTTGAAATAGAATAATTGCAGATAAAATTATGTACATTGATGTGAGGTCATACTGCACAGGGTGGTCTCTTAATTCAATATAACTGGCATCCTTATAAGGAAATAATATAATGTGAAGACACAGAAAATGGCATGTGACAATGGGGACAGAGATTGGAGCAATGTATATATAAGCCAAGGAAGTCCAACATGGCCAGCAAGCACCAGATCTTAGAAGAGGCATAGAAAGATTCTCCAAGTTTGAAAGTGAGCAGCCCTGTTGACACCTAAATTGCATATTTCTAGCTTCTAGAACTGTGAGACAGTAAATTTCTCTTATTTTAAGCAGTAGAGTTTGTAGAATTTTTTCATGGTAGCCCTAGAAAACAAATAAAACCACCAAGGCATCAGATGTGTAGAAAAACAACGACAGCTTAAGCCTTCCAGTCTCTCCTTTTCATGAGCTCAGTGATGCTCGGTTCAGGGGATGAGGAGCAGGTGTCGTCACTACCTAACCTTGCTAGTCTGCAGTACTACATTGACCTTGTTGATTTACTTAAACTTACATATGAGTTGCAGAAAGACCCTCTATTAAACACTGCTTAACTAATCATTCTGATTGTGCTAACGGTTTGTTGCTGTTATTTTGACTTCTGCACCATACCTCGTGAAATCTGAACTGAAATAAAAATGGAATAAATCTATAATGGTTAGAAAAGTTAGAGAGGAGAAGTTTTAGCAATGCTCTGTTTGCAACGTTGTTTCAAACAGAGCAGGAGCATAAATAGAACAGGAGCATAGCCCTGCTGACACCTAGATTTCAGATGGGAAATGGAGGGAACGAAGTGGAAGAACTTGCAGCCAGTTCTCATCTGTGTCAGACCATGTTTAGGTTAATTACCTGAAATGTAAATCATACATATTGCAAGCCACCTACATAAATATGTTTATAAATCAATTTGGAGCACTACTTACATATAGAAAATAAATATAATTCAATATAGAATTATATTTTATATGTATTTAATTTATTAGAGAAGAAACATGGGCCAGGCAATGTGGCTCACACCTGTAATCCCAGCACTTTGGGAGTCCGAGATCGGTGGATCATCTGAGGTCAGGAGTTCGAGACCAGCCTGCCCAACATAGTGAAACACTGTCTCTACTAAAAATACAAAAATTAGCTGGGTATGGTGTCACACACCTGTAATCTAAGCTACTTGGGAGACTGTGGCAGGAGAATCAGTTGAACTCAGGAAGCAGAGCTTGCAGTGAGCTGAGATCGTGCCATTGCACTACAGCCTGGGTTACAGAGCAAAACTCCATCTCGAAAAGAAAAAAGACAAGACAAGACAAGACAAGAAACACCACAGCTCCCTCAAAATTTCTACAATATTTTTTTCATTTATAGTACAGCTGACCCTTGAACAACAGGGATTTGAACTGCGTGGGTCCATTTTTATGTGAATTTTCTTTCACCTCTGTCCCCACACAGAGACAGCAAGACCAGTTCCTCATCTTCCTCCTCTTCCTCCTTCTAAGATTACTCTACATGACTTTTTACTGTCTCTCACCTACCTGTATTTTTACATACCTCCTTAATGAGTGAGATGTCACAATCCATGCATGTATATGTATTCTAAATAGTCTAATATTGTCTCCATAAGTCATAGCCACATGAAAAAGATGAAAACCCCTGACTCATCCAATGCTGACTACTCCACGCCAACACTAAACCAGCTACACATGACGAGAGAAACATCACAAAACCATGGTGACTAGTGCTAGTTCAAAATTAATGACTGTCAGTGGGCTCTTATTTGAAAATTCAGCTATATTTCCCTAGTAATTTCATTATAATGTGCTACAACTTAAATCTCCTTATTTAAGCTCCAAACTCAACCTTTGTAATTTTCAGTCTCTGTCAATGACTCTGCTTGCTATTGAACAGAGGAAATAAACCAATGAGAAGATAAGCCTCCATGCTCTCACCACTGTAACTATCAATACACCCACATTTTGTCCACATACTCTGCTTTCTTTCCTTTTAGTACAATTCAATTACCCGTACCACTGTTTGAAACCAATTCTCCACTATTACCTACTCAGACATTGTCCCAGCAAGTATTTTCTCCCTTGCTGTATTATTTGTTTTATCATTCTAGCAAAGCTATCCTCTCAACATACCAATGTGCAATATTGACCATCTTAAAACAAATAAACTGAAACCAAACAAAAGAGCTAACAAAGCAATCTATTAAAATTCCTGCTTGTTCTTATTCTGTATGTTTTATCCATTTTCTACCTTTAAATATTGGACTGACTTCTTCTTTTCTATTTTTTCTCATAAACAAACTCATTTATATTTTTGGCTTCAATACTTACACATTTTGACAACTCCTAAATATGTACCTTTAGTTTACTGTAACATCTTATCTTGTATAGTAAGATTTCCCCTTGGATTTTTAACAAGATTTTCCAAATAAAATATTTAAAAAAATACTCTCAACCTCTTCCCAAATCTTGTAGTCCTATATTCACTGCAGTTTTCTATATCTTGCTAAGTATGTCCATTATCCAGTTTTCTAGGGCAAATAATTTTACAGTCATTCTTGAATTATTTCTGTTTTTACACACCATCTAACTCAGCACCAAATTTTGTTGGGTCTAAATACAACATATACCCAAAATCTGACCACAGTTCACCGACTTCCCTGCTAGCACTTTGGTCCAATACACCATCCTCTGTCACCTGGAATATTAAAACAGCCTCATAAGTGGTTACTCTACTTCTGTTCTTTAGCTTTTACAGTATATTTTCACCAAGACCGAGTGCTCCTCTGAAAATATATTTTATATCACACAATTTCTCTGCTCAAAATTCCGCATTGATTTTACAGCTCAGGGAGAGTAAAAGCCTATGTATTTATGATGGTCAGCAACTTACTGTGTGTCTGGGCAATCCAATGCCTCATCAACCTCATCTCCTGGCTCACTGCTCAAACAACACTGTCTTATTTGCTCTTTCTCACACACATCAGGCATGCTTTTATCTCAAGGCCCTTCTTTTGGTGTTTTCCCTACATGAAATGTATTTTCTCCAGGGATCCAGGTGCTTCACTGTCCTGTTTCTTCACATTTTTTTAGGTCTCTGTTCAGCTATGACCTTACCAGTGTTTATACATATCTAGCCTCAAGAATTGATGGGGAAAAGGGAGAAAGCAATAAAAGTATTGAGACATGCAAGTACATTTATTTTTGAACCTCTCTGTGTTTTCATTGAAACTAGACACCCTGGAATCTGTGGTCAGATTCTAAAGTGATAACCTAGAGGGACTAATCTATGTCTAAAGGTCCTGTACTGGAAGGCTAAGATATATTGTCCTAGCTACTTTATAACATTACTGTAGACTGAATGTGTCTTCTCAAGATTCTTCTGTTGAACTCCTAAGCCCCAGTGTGATGGTACTGATAGGTGATGTATTTGGTAGATGATTAGGTCATGAGGGTGGATCCCTCAAAAATGGGATTAGTGCCCTTATAAAAGAGACATGGAAAACATTCTCACTTCTGCCACGTAAAGACACAGTGAGAAGACAGCTATCTATGAACCAGGAAGCGGGTGTTCATCAGACACTGAATACACTAGCACTTTGGTGTTAGGTTTCTCAGTCTCTAAAAGTGTAAGAAATAAATTTCTATTGTTTACAAAACATCTAGTTTATGGTACTTTGTTATAACAGCAAAAGTGGATTACGAGAAACATATATCAATAATTCATGCAGATGGTTTATTTGGAATCATACTCATGTGGTACTGACATGAGTGCTAGTGTTTCCTCTTGCAACGTCCACTCCAACATTTCAGCAGGGGCTTGGAATCAAAGTACTTCTCTAATAAGAAATGTGTCCCAATCTGACACCCTAAGATACTTTGCTGTGTCATTTTCAATTTCTCAATAATAGTCCAAAAGTTCTGATAAACAAATAGCATTTGTTCTTATTTGACAATGAACAAAATAATCTCACATATTCAAGCTCTTCTGGATTTTAATAGCATTTGATATAATGTGATGCCGAATCACATTCTCCAAAATTCTTAATAAAACTTGGAAGGCCATTCATGATATTAATATTGAATATTTAAATATATAAATGAGAAAATTTGTTTATAAGAACTGAGATTTCACAGTCTGACCTATCTTTACTTAAATCTTCCAATATTTATCTGAAAGGTTTATTACATTTTAAATTAAGGCTGCTTTTTGTCAGATGAGTAACATAATAATTAAAGGAAACATCTCATTATTTTAACTTTCGTGAAATCCAACTTGTCTTCAGTAGACTAGAAATATCTGAATTTCAGTGTTTATCTAATACCTAATTTATTTAGTTTGTGCTTACATACCATTAATTAGAGTGAGAAAAGTTGGATTGGTGTTATTTTTTTAAAATACCAAACTATTTAAAATATAATAGTTTTAGAATTAAACTTGGGGGGAAGGTTTTTGAGATGGGGAAAATATTCCCTCTCCTTACAGGATTTCACCAAGATCTCAGCAGCATCTAACTAGAATCTGAGTATATAAGAATCTGGTGGTTCATTAATTTTGGTTATATAGTGTTTTATGAAAAGTCCACGGGAATTCTTACACCATAACCTTCAGGATTCTGTTGCCTGGGAAATGTGGCCTGAAAGGGTTGTATTTTATACAATCCAATATGTTGTTATTGCAAACAATATTTTCCAGTGTGTCATCTAAAATATATGCTTTGAAATTAGATATATAAATGAGAGAAGAGATGCTAAATTTTTCTCTATACCTGTTACTTTGTAGTTACCACTCTTGCAAATTAGGATGACATTTGCAACATGGTCATAGTGAGTTTGTTAATCAATTATCTGAATTTCATTTAATTTTCCTAAAACCTAACTATGGACTACTGGATTCTCACTAGTAAAACCTGCATATATACTAAATCTGGGTTTATTATTGCAACAGTCAGTGTATGTCTTTCAGTAGAACTTTCAAATTGTCAGTTTTTTGGGGAGAAAATTCTGGTTTCACTCAATTATCTGTGCACTATTCAGAGAATTATGATCTGTTGAGGTATTTTTTGCTTTTAATTTCTATTTTTTAAATAGCTTTCATCAAGACAGGAATAGCCCACACCCTCAGATTCTATTAGGGGATAGAGTCAAGCTTCTTTTTTAGACTCCAGAACAGAGGCAGCAATGCTATGTTGTACATATGGGGGAAAGATTATGTTGTAGTAGAAACAGTGGTCTCTCTGCTAGTACTAATGTGCCCCAGCCTAGCTCTGCTCATTCACCAGCAATCTGAAACATGTGGACATTACTTCACCATTTCTTTTTAAGAACTGAAAATAGGAATTTTGAACAATACCCTCATTTTAGAACACCTGTTTAAAATGAAACACAGCTAATCACTGTCTTGCTAATATTTTAATTCTACTAAACTGTTAACACAATAATTCTTAAAATGTTTGTGTAACTGTGAAGAATACACACATAAAATTGCAGTTTGCATCATGTTTTCTTTGTTAATCATAAAATTTCCTTAGGACAATTTTACTACAGTTTTGTGCCCCATTTATTGTTCTGACTGAGAAAAGACCAACTGGCTGTTGATTGTCTCAGTTTTTGCTATAAACTTATTAATCTATAACTATAATACTATCTATCAATTTTTCAAAAATTAAAATCCTATTCCAAAATGGGAAATTTGGAACTTTTGATAATTCCTTAAGTCCTTTTTCCTGACCTTTGTCTTTCATGCTGTTAGCATTTTGCCTAGGTAGATTTTTCCTCAGTGGAACACCGACAGATTAAATGATGCTCTTGTTTGGAAATGAAGACATCTTCTGACAGGTTTTTATGCAATCAAACTGCACTTACCCTCTTATGTTATTTCTTGTACCTTTGTGATAAACCTGTTCATTCATTCAATGAATAGTGTGTGTGTGTGTGTGTGTGTGTGTGTGTGTGTGTGTGTGTTGTTCTGTTTTGTCTTCCAAGCATACACAGGAAATTCAGAAAATTTTGCTTTTGACAAACATTATTCTCCTGGTCATTGAGTTTACTTGCCATAGTCATTTATATTACTTATTTTTCCAATCAGCTCTATTGAGGGACTGACCTTTCTAACTTTTGAAGGAGTTTTTCCAGTTATTTATTCATTGGCAGAATTGAAGTTAAAGTATAAAAAGTACTGGGACACAATTAATGGACAATTCTCTCTCTAAAATATAGATGATTGTATCAAGAAAAGGTGGTTCTCAGATATCAAATATATAATCTGAGTGTATATAATTTAAATGTGGAACTTCTGTCACACAATATGTCTTCATTTAAAACTTGGAGGGTGCTGCTACTATGGTTAAACTTTTACCACACATTTTCCTTATTTTTAAATAAATAAAAGCAAAGATGGCATGAAATTAGTTTCCACAGTATGAAATTATTTACAGCAGCAGCAGAGCAACTTCTCAGATAAACGAATTGCAGTGTGTATATTTGAAAGAATGGGAATTGATGCAGCTTGACTGTGTTGCATCTAGAGGTCGACAGCTGGTTATTATGTACTACTAATTTACCAGAGCAGTAAATACCTCAAGTGAATAGATCAATTCACCAAAGGTCCATGGTTCAATAGGTTTAACACTTCATGTTGAAAATAAAATGTGAAATAAATTAGGAAAAAGCCTTTTCCATACTGCCTCAATAATAAAAGAACCCCCACAGTGGAAAAGACACTAAATGAAGTCTATTTTATATAATTATGTTAATGATATTAAGCCTAGTCTTTATCTGCTTTATGAAACTATTATAATAATATTAATAATATTCAACCACAAAGCAATCCCTAAACAAATGGAAAATCTATTTTTCACATTATATTATTCACTTTTAAAAGAAAATAAATTAATAGAATATCCTACTTAATGACATTTCAGAAAATTTAATTAATGAATTTTCAGAGCAAGAGGAAAAGCGAAAACTTTTTTTAAGGAAGCAGAGATTTTTATATTGAACTTTATGTTCAGGAAGTCATGTTAACCCAGCACATTTGGCTAACAGTTTAGAGTAGAGGCCTAGTAATTCAAGGATTGGCTTCTTTCACTGTATCAGCTACTAACATAGATGATTATATAATGCAATCTAGCCCCTAATCTTAAAAGAAAAATTCAAAACCTTACATGTAAAACAGTTTGTGTTTATTTTTCACTTCTTACATAATTATTAGAAGCTTTTGCAATTAAATACTCAGATACACCATTCTTCTTCATGCCTGATAGCACATACTCTTTATTTTTTAATCAAACTTATTGAAGTAAGTTTTACTTTCAATAAAATTCACTGCTTTTCAAAAGAGTTTAAAGAGTTCTGACAAATGCATACAGTTGGGTGGCCACGCTCAAATCACAAGGTTAGAATACACCCCCTTGCACTACACCTCCTCTTCCCCACAACTTGGCAATGATCATTCTGTTTTCTAGACCGATATATTTTCTTTCTATAGAATGCCATGTACACACATTTAGGCACACAGTGTGTAGCCTTTTGTGTCTGGCATTTTCACTTAGCATAATGCTTTTGCGATTAATCTATGTTGGCATGTATCAGAAATTTGTTTTGTTGTTGTTTTTTTTTTATTTTGAGAAGACATAATTATTTTGAAAGTTGTAAATAAATTTGTAAATAATTTCAGCCCTTTCTATTGTTCTGTTATTTAAAAGTCTTATATATTTTATGAGTGTGCCTGGGAATCAAAAATATGTTTTCTTTTTTTAAATTTCCACTTTTATTTTAGACACAGGGGATATGTGTGTAGGTTTGCTGCATAGGAATATTGAATGATGATGAGGTTTGGGGTACAAATCCTGTCACTCAGGTAGTGAGCACAGTACCCAATAGGTAGTTTTTCAATCCACTCCCCACCCACTCCCTTTCTGCCTCCTCTGGTTGTCTATACTGTCTATTGTACCTATGATTATGCTCATATGCTCTTAATGTTTAGCTCCCATTTATAAGTGAGAACATGTGGTATTTGGTTTTCTGTTCTTTCCTTAATTTTCCTGGGATTATGGCCTCCAACTGCATCCACCTTGGTGCAAATGATATGACTTTATTCTTTTTTATGGCTGTGTAATATTCCATGTTGTATATGTACCACATTTTCTTTATTCATTGATGAACACCTGGGTTGATTTTGTGTCTTTGCTATTGGAAATATCACAGTGATAAAAAAGGTTTACTGGGTTGAATGGGAACTCTGTTTTAAGTTCTCAAAATTGAGTTTGAGAGTGAAGCAGGGTTTACCTTTTTAAGTACAAGTAACTGCTTTGTAAGTTGCTTCACTAGAATACATAAAACCTTGTTCTTAAATTAATTGCTTATTTTGTTCAACCTAGAGCTAATTACTTTGGCATCCTATACAATTTTCAAAATATAGTACATATTTTCTCAACCTAAGGTCAGCATAGTACTTAATTTAAAATATTGAGGGCTTAATGATCTCTGTTTTCCAAAATATTTTCAAGACAGTTTCATTCTAACCTATTATCGAACTTTTCAGCTTTCAGGTCAAAAAATCATTTACTATTGAATGTTTTTTTGAATTTTTATACACTTATTTTAAAATTAAACCATTCAGGACATAGACATAGGCAAGGATTTCATGACTTAAACACCTAAAGTATTGGCAACAAAAGCCAAAATAGACAAATGGGATCTAATTAAACTCCAGAGCTTATGTACAGCAAAAGAAACTATCATTACAGCAAACCAGTAACCAACAGAATGGAGAAAAATTTTTGCAATCTACCCATCTGACAAAGGGCTAATATCCAGAATCTACAAAGAACTAAAACGGATTTACAAGAAAAAAAAAAACCCATTCAAAAGCAGGCAAAGGATATGAACAGACATTTTTCAAAAGAAGACATATATGAGGCCAACAAACATGAAAAAATGCTCATCATCACTGGTCATTAGAGAAACGTAAATCAAAATCACACTGAGATCCCATCATACACCAGTTAGAATGGCCATCATTAAAAAATCTGGAGACAACAGATGCTGGAGAGGAAGTTGAGAAACAGGAATGCTTTTACACTGTTGGTGGGAGTGTAAATTAGTTCAACCTTTGTGGAAGACAGTGTGGCGACTCCTCAAGGACCTAGAAATAGAAATTCCATTTGACCCAGCAATCCCTGGGTATATAACCAAAGGATTATGAATTGTTCTATTATAAAGACACATGCACATGTATGTTCATTGCGGCACTGTTCACAATAGCAAAGACTTGGAACCAAAACAAATGTCCATCAACGATAGACTGGGTAAAGAAAATGTGGCACATATACACCATGGAATACTATGAAGCCATAAAAAACGATGAATTCATATCCTTCATAGGGACATGGATGAATCTGGAAACCATCATTCCCAGCAAACTGACACAAGAACAGAAAATCAAACACTGCATGTTCTCACTCATAGGCAGATGGTGAACAATGAGAACACGTGGACACAGGGAGGGGAGCATCACACACTGTGGTCAGTTGGGGGAGAGGGTTTGGGGAGGGACAGCGGGGAGTGGGGAGGGTTGGGAGGGATAATGTTGGGAGAAATACCACATATAGGTGATGAGGGGATGAAGGAAGCAATCACCTTGCTATGTATGCATCTGTGTAACAATCCTGCATGATCTGCTCACATACCCCAACACCTTCAGTACAATTTAAAAAAAAAAAAAAAAAATAAGAAGTGAATTATCACAGTTTATGGGTAGGACTAAAGCCTGCACTTAAGTACCTTGAATTACATTCTAATGCTATTGCCACTGTACCCTATGGCCATCATACTGCATTCCATAGGGACCATATTTCTCTTATATCTAGATATTAATAACCCATCACTAAAACAGTATTGATCTATAGCTTATGGGAACTTGTATTAATCTATCAACCATGAAAATAACCTTTATCTCAGCAACTGCCTGAAGATTATAAAGTATATAGTATTCCTGTTTTGAAGAATTTTCAGCTAGGCTCTATGGATTTAAAAATTTCAAAAAATACAACAAAAATAAGAAGTGGTAGTTGTTCATATCTATAAGACTATTTTAAAACTATTCTACTTAATTGCAGAAGAGAGAGTTCACTAACTAAAATCATTGACGAAGGCTTTATTATTTGATAGGTAAACTTTAAAACACAATGAACTATGAATCAGTCTAAAATAAGAGAAAAGCATTATACATAGTGGGATTGTGAATTAAAAACTACTTAGCTATAGAAAAAGTAATTTATTTAGCATAGATAACTTTATTGAAATTGGTATTATTTTAGATATACTATGAAGACAGTTTATAAAAAACTTAGAGAATAATTCATAAGTTTAAACTTTCAGATATCTTCGAGTTTTGGATATCTAGAAGGCAATGTTCTAAGTCCTGCAAAACAAAAATTAAGAATTTCTTTGTAAGCAAAAATTTGGAAATACATTTTATACCCTGATCAAACAATCCACCTGAGCCTTCAACAATGTGAATAATTTCAACAGCCGTGGCTTTAAAATTTGACCAATGAAATAAACTGAGTTCTCAATTAGGTAGTGACGTTGCCATAGAAAATCACTTTGTGGCGCTCCATGAATTAAGCTGATATATAATTGAACCTTTGCAACTTGATCAGATGAATTGCTACTCATTAAGGCCAAACAGAGCTCCATAAAATGGATTTGCAAGAAAATTCCATGTTGCTTCCATATATTGTGGCATTCAAGAGAAAATCTGAATCAGTAAAACTCACTTTTGGGAACATACACAAGCAATTGCTTCTTGATATAATTTAGCTAACTCCTCATCTTCTCTGTTTCTTCAGTGCCATTATTGACCTGATAACTATGCTTTCCTTATTATATTTCAAAACCTAACCCCATAGACAAGACCAAGACTAAAAGTTGCATTTGGCATATTTATTGCTTGCTTTCATCACCTGCCTACATGGTCAAGTACAGCTAAATCTACCTCCATTATTCTTTATTCAGACACTAACACTGATTTAATAAAGTTGAGTTCTTTCTTATTTATAGCCAGCCAACTTCCAGCTTCTACTAGCAAATTGCATTAAATTGAACTCTGACATTCAATATAAGCATTTACATTTTGTGGGCATGAATATGGAACCAAGAAAGTGATATTTTAGAAGATCATTGTATCTAAAATGTGCAGAATGAATTGAAACAGTGTGGAAAAGAAGAAAGAAATATATTACAATAGCTCAAACCTACAGTGACATTGGCCTGAGCTTAGTGACTATTGCGACTATACTAAGAAAAGCATAGATGTAAGTGCAATAATAATTTAGAGGGAAAATTCAACAGGACCTATTGCTGACTACAGGAAAAAAATAAAAGAAAAAATGCAACATCATTTTGGAACCCTAAAATTAAGAGATACAAGAATCAAGAGAAGAAACTGAGAAACCCAGAGAAGCATGTGATTCATGGTTAAATATAGCATTGAATTATACATGCTGAATTTGAGGCTACAGCATCCAGGTGGAGACATTCTGTATAAATTTCAAAATCAGAATTCTGAATACAAGTTCGGGTCTGGAGATTTATAAGTTATAAATGCAGAAACAATATATAAATTTATTGTGGTAGATGCAATCTAAAAATAAAAGAGAAGATACTGAAAATGGACTGAAAATTAAGGGTTTAATAGACAATAGTGGTAAGAATGGTGCCAGTAAAAGACACGCAGAAGAAAGACCAAATAACAAAAGGAAAGCAAATATAGTGTGATTTTAAAGATGCCGAAAACAAAACAAAAAAAGGAGTTGAGGAAGAGAAAAAATAAAGAAAGATAAGATTCAACAATTTTTAAAGCATCTGGCAGTTTAAAAAATGGAATACTAAGGAAGACCAGCGTCTATTTAAAGATCAAAAGTTATACTGTAATTCTGGGCGTAACATAACAGTTATATTTAGGATTCAATTTACATGTTAGTTAGCAATCATATCTAGAAATAAAAAGATATTTAATATAAAACAAAAAAACACACAGACATATACACACACATACGCACACAAAACATTATTGTGAAACTTACAAATAATTGTCAGCAGTTGCATTGATTCATTGTTTTCTTAACTTCTTTAGGCTCATTAATTATAGAAGCTTAAGGATTTCCAGTAAAGAACTAACAAAATTATATTTATGTTAAGAACATGTTTTTCTACCAGTGCTTTCTTTTACTTCTTTTTAAAAAATGTAGTTCTTATTAACAAGATTGTATCTTAGATATTTTGAAATTCACTGTAGTTGATCGAAATTATACATATATATCTATATATATAATCCTGCACACTCTGCACATGTATCTGAGAACTTAACATGCAATTATATATTTATATAACTATATATATAAATTATATATATATGTGTATATATATATATATGCACTTTAGGTTCTGGAGTACATGTGCAGAACATGCAGGATTGTTGCATAGGTACGTAAATGGCAACGTGGTTCTTTGCCTCCATTCCCCCATCACCTATATATCTGGCATTTCTCCCCATGTTATCCCTCCTCACCCTCCCTACCCCTCGCTGTCCCTCCCTTATTCCCCCACAACAGACCCCAGTGTGTGATGCTCCCCTCCCTGTGTCCATGTGTTCTCACTGTTCAACACCCGCCTATAAGAGAGAACATGCGGTGTTTGATTTTCTGTTCTTGTGTCAGTTTGCTGGCAATGATGGTTTCCAGATTCATCCATGTCCCTACAAAGGACACAAACTCAGTGTTTTCCAGCTTGGATTCATTCTCCCTGTCATCTTCCGGTACACTGATCAAGCATAGGTTAGGTCTTTTTATATAATCTTATATTTCTTGGAGGCTTTGTTCATTTCTTTTCACTCTTTTTTCTCTTTTCTTGCCTTCTCATTTTATTTCCTTGAGTTGATCTTCAATCTCTGATATCCTTTCTTCTGCTTGATTGATTTGCCTATTGAAACTTGTGTATGCTTCATAACGTTCTTGTGCTGTGTTTTTCAGCTCCATCAAGTCATTTATGTTTTTCTCTAAGCTAGTTATTCCAGTTCACATTCCATCTAACCTTTTTTAAGGTTTTTCGTTTATTTGCATTGGGTTAGAACATGTTCCTTTAGCTCAGAGAGGTTTGTTATGGCCCACCTTCTGAAGCCTGCTTCTGTCAATGCGTCAAATTGCTGCTTTGACAATTGTTGCTTCTCCATCCTGCTTTGTTCCCTTGCTGGTGAGGAGCTGTGATCTGGTGGTGGGGGAGAGACGTTCTGGTTTTTGATGGTTTCATCTTTTTTGTGCTGGTTTCTTCCCATCTTGGTGGATTTCACTAGCTTTGATCTCAGGTAGCTGCTTGGGGAGGCAGTGTTTCCTTTGCCGCAGAGGTGCTACCGGACTGGGCTGGACGGATTCAGTGGAGCTGAATCCGTCTTTCTGCATCTTTTATTTACTCAGGAAAATTAGGCCAGCTTCTGCAATGGCATTTGCCCTTCCCCCTGCCAGTTTCAATTGTTCCTGGTTGCTCTCTAACTGATGTTCTGTCTGCGAAACTCTGAAGTGAGAGTTTTTTAGCCTGCTAGTCTTTGTGGGAGAGAGACCCGCCCTGCCATATGGGCTATTTTCCTGCTTTTAGTTTCCCTTCTTTCTGGGGTGCAGGTAGATTCATCCTGCTGGCTTTCTTTCTCGGTGTCAGCCAGTGCTTCTGCCTAGATCTGTGCCAACATTCCCGGTGCCAGCGGAAGTTGCTGTTCTGCCCTGTTCAGGCAGCTCATAGAGGCTTTTCAGCCCAGCAAAGATCTTCTGTTCTGTGGGTTGTAGAGGGCTTGGGTAGAGCTCTGTATTCGAAGTGAAGTCCCAGAGGGGGAGATCCTCCAGTCCTCCTTCACTGAGCAAGTGCCCTACCTTGCCTCAACTTGCCCTATTTGGTTTATACCCACTGTCCAACCAGACCCACAAAATGAACCTGGTATCTCATTTGGAATTGTGGAGACCACTGGACTTCTGCGTCTCTCTCACTGGGAGCTGCAATCCGGAGCTGCCTCTTATTTGACCATCTTGGAACCCCCAGATAATTCACTTCTTTGTCGCAATTCTCTTAGCCAAAAACTCAAAGATTATTTACTGATACAGTCTTTTTATTATTTTGTAAGTTGAATTTCCCTATAACTCTTTTAGCTCTTATTTTTTTAAATATAGACTACTTAAGTTGCAAAATGCCATGACTTTCTCATTATTTCATTAATTGAATGTAATGTTTATTCATACTTAAATGAAGATTGTTTCTTGATCATCTCAATTTGTATACACAAAATATGTGCTCTGCACATTTTTCTTTTCGTTATAACTACTTAACATACAAGTATTTACTATTTTCTGGTATTATTATTATCTCATTAGCTTTAGAAAATTATGTTGCTTATTTAGATTTCTGTTAATGTTTTGGATTTAGATAACCATAATTAGGAAAATTAATAAATAAAATATGTTTCCCTAGTATTTCTTTAAATAAGCATACATAGGGAGGCAAGATGAGGTAAAAATAAACATTATTAGCTTTAACACAAATCTTGTTCATTTCAACAGCTGTGAGCCACAATTCATGTCTTAAAGATCATGTACATTGCTCCAAAGAGTAAGATTGTATTATATATTCAAATAGATTACACCTTAAATGCAACCTGAAAGAAAACAAGCAATCAGTGTAGTGACAGCTGTAATACACTCCACATGGTCTTATGCAGATAAGGTATTTTGTACTGGCAACCAAAATTTCCCTATTTTTGAAAGCACAAGTAAACAATCATTACCTGTTCACTACTCTGTAGGGTTGTAATCAGAATTTATATACACACAAACCTTTTTAATAAAGACAAAGACAGGTAAAAGCCGTGTCCTATTCTTTACTTAAGAAACCACATTTTCTCAAGTTGAACAATTCTTAAAATTCTTTCTCATATTTCTATGTCATTGTGATGCTTCTGTGTTACTGTACTTTCTTCAGTAAATAACTACTCCCAATTTAACAATAGCCATGGATTTAATTAGTGTGTAACTTAGCTTTACATATTACTAATTGGGATGGTAAACAAGGAAGCAAGATGTGACAGAATAACTTAAAAAATGCTTAAACTTAGCATTCTAATCATTAAGAACTTAAAAAGGAGGATGTGGACTAATTGGACCTAAAATCAGAATTTAAGACAATAAAAAATAATCAAAATGTAAAATCAGGATGGAATCATAGGGTTAGGAATTTCTTAAAAATAAAACAAGGCTAGATGATATCTCTAAGATAATTTTGTTTTCATTGTACAAATAATCCTTGACATTCTGGGAAAAAAAGAAATGAAATGGTGGGAGGCAAAGAAATCCCAAATTATGTATCCTGGATTTCACCCAATTAGAAATATAGGTGAGTCAGGGTCATAGGGTAATATTAGAGGGTTTTTAACAAAAGAAATTTGTGTATGAAACGTTTTAATGGAAAAATCAATGGAAATGCAACTCTTGAAACTGGGTACTATGTTTAGTTTATAAATAGCCCCTTCTTTTTCTTATCCACAATGTGTTATCTCTATTCTCATCCATACTCCAACATATTTCCTCTTCACCATAAGAACACTTAAGAAAAATTTTGAAAAGAAAACAACAACAATAAAAAGAAAAATAAACAAAAGCAAACAAGAAACTCCCACACATAAAATGAAGTCTTGAGAACTCAGGCATCACTAAGAGTTTAAAATACTTAAAAACAGCAGCTGTCATCAATGACTTACTTTTGCAGCAATGCTAGCAAGCCACTATTTCAATATCAGAACCCAAACTCCCAGTTAATTTATCAATCCCCTAGGTAGGTGAAACCATCCATGGGTGTTTTCCATCTGTTCCAAGAGGTCTCTATGTTTGTCATTTCTTAGATGGGTGCACACCACCCAACTGTGACACAAATTCACAAATCAGCTGTCAGACTGTTGTGAAGGAAAGGCATGGGAAAGTAATTTCAACTTTGAAAACATTCTTACTCATAAAAATATCAGAGTCAAGCCTTTTATTACTAAATACTATATCATTTATATAAGAGTTTTTAAATAGAAAGAATTATAGTATAATTATTGTAGTCTACTTTTAGGGAAGCTCTTTGATTATTTTGGCCCAAAAGTACGCTGTGATTTCTGAAATTTCATCAGACTGCACAAATAAGACACAGCTAGGCACAGAAATAACTTTCTTTTCTTTGTATCTAATTAGAAAATCTCTATTTTGCAAGCATTATAAATGTTTTCTTATTTACCAAAGATAAATATGTAATTTTGGTAAAAAATTAAGGAATATATAATTACAATACAACATGGAATCACAGAGATAAAGTTGTTACTTGAGATCAGCTTTAGGAAGGAGAATGTCCTAAACATCAGCAATGATATTTATTCTCCCTTTAAAGATTTTTAAACTATCTCACTCATTCTTAAAAATTCAGATATTGTCTACTCTTTAACATCTCATAAATTATTTCTAACAATGCTAACATCTTTATTTTGTATTGCTATCAGTTAACCCTGTAATCATTTGTTTTCTGAGCAAAACTGTTTTTATTTTATTACATACTGTTTTGCATACTATTTTTGAGTAAAATGTTTATCTTTACAATTACATTACATAATCTGGTCATATAAAAACTGTTGCTCAGTCATTAAACATAAATACCTTGAAGCAAAAAAATGATATCACTTACTTTGTATACCACCTTCAATTATCCTTTCTTAGCTTTAGTTATTATAGTTATATATATATATATATATATATATATATATATATTTAGTATATACATATATATACATGTATATAGTATATACATATATATCAGCTTGTGAGGACTGAGGTACTTAAGTTGCTCTCGCCACAGATGACACAGTGGCGGAGGTGAGCTGGCAAACCTTCCTACTCTGCCAGGTAGAAAACGTATTTTATATGGGCCTCTGTTTCCAGGGTTCCTTTGACACACTGTCTTCCCTCAGGGCTTTGAGATTTATCCTGCTATATTCTCCCAACTGATAGTTTTTCTTGCTGATCCTTCCTAAATACATCATGTTGGAGAGACAAGGGTAAACATGAAAGAGAGAAAACCACTTGCTTCTCTATCACTCCTACGGTGTCCATTACTACTAGAAATTATATATACATATATGTTTATATAACATGTATGTACACACACTTATATAATTAAAAATATAATATGTGTGTGTGTTTGTGTGGTGTATGTGTGTGTGTGTGTGTGTGTGTGTGTGTGTGTGTGTGTGTGTGTGTGTAGACATATATCCTTCCAATGTACCACACGGCCCAGCCAGCAGTTTGGGATCTTTAAGACTAGAGCTTCTTTGTGATGATTCTTCTCCCATGGTTCTCATCTAAACTCTACTTACCCTGTCCCCTCCTCCTGCTCCCAGGCCAAATATACTAAGACTTCTGATTTCTAGGAGTCCCAATTATGTGCCTCAGCAATGCTTACTTATTTTATGGCTTTACATAATTTGAAATTGTAGCTTCATTAAATTATCTTTGTTCATATTGAGTATGCATCTGTTTCCTCTTCATCTCAATTGAGTATGCCAGGTCCTGTGCCTCGCCAGGGTTCTGACACAACATTCATTTATATCTACCAGGAGCTATTTATTATAATTCACTGAGGTATTTCCCTCCCTCTCTCTCTTCCTTCCTTCCTTCCTTCCTCTTACTTCTCTCTTTCTTTCTTCCTGATTATCTTATCATGTCTTAAGTTGTTTTTAGGTAAAACCTGTTCTCAATGAAGATCCTAGCATTTTTTAATTATTATTATTATTATCATCTTCTTCTTAAGAGCTTTAAATGTTACAATATTACCTAGAGAAAAAGTCCAAAGGAGCACATCTCCTATTTCTTTCTTAATGCTATATCAATTTCTTATGGATTAATGTGATATTGGGAGTGCTATTGAGAAGATTCAATTCTCTCTATATATTATTGTTGAAGGTTGATTTATAACAAATCTATAAATGTATATTGTTGTCCATTTCATGTGAGTGCTGTTTCTGATCTATTTTCTAATCACAATGGAAAATAATTATTTCCAAAATTGATGGATTTTAGCATTTACTTGAGATTATATTAATCTTCTCTAGAAAAAAATACAACAAATAACACAACAGTTGCAATTGGGACTACAACCTGACTAAATTTTGGATCGTTTGTTGTCATTCTCTGGGATCAATCTGGTTTCTGCAGCAGCTAAGATGTTAAATTTATTAAAGAAATGTTGAAGGTTACTACCCCTGAATCCTTTCGACCCTATAAGGTGCAATGATGTCTGCCATCTTACCCCATGATGTAATATTACTTTTAGTTTATTATCTTGGTTGTTAGTTACAGATGCTTCCATTTGGTATCACTCCTGAAAGCTCTTACCTTACAGGCCAAGTGCCTAATGTGAGAAGTGCACCAACCACTAGATATGAAAACCCCAATCATATAGTACCGAACCTGGGAAATGACTAACAGATGGGTTTCAGGACCCAGTGAAACTGCTGTTTGCTGAACCATGTCAAGGAATAAACTTATTGCCTAGCATCAATGGTCTCTAGTCTAAAAGGGAACCATAATGGTGCTCAAATCTTCAGGTATCAGTGTCAAAGGATACCCCCCGGAAAACAATTCTCTAAATGTATGGGCATTTTCCTTTTTTAAATGGAGTTACCCAAGTAAATGGTCATGAGGGAAGCTGGAAGAATCATTAGTATGTCTGTTTTTGATGGTGTTACAGGATACTTCTGAAGATTGGCTTTAATTTAATAAAATTTTTCTGGGTCTGAAAATGAGATCAGATCTGAAATCTTAGCTGATAATTGTGATGATTTAAGATATAAAAATCAACAGTCATCCCTCCTTGATTTCTCCTCATTGTACAGGATAAATAATACTTTTTCCCCCCCTCTATGTAAATATCTGTGGGTCAGGCAGGGCTCTTGGCTGCTAATCTAACCCTACTGCTCTTTACAATAATTGCGTCCACTTGGCTTCTGCTGGCTAAGCACATTTACTAGACCGCCACAGTTGCTGTAGTGTTCACTAATTTCTACATCTATTTTTGTTCCTAGTTCTAAAACTGTTTCTGCTGCCATCGGCCCTGGCTTGCTGATGGAGAGTAGAGCTGGTTCCCTTCTCATTAATGAACATGTTAATGATTCTATTTTTTATGGCTTTGGCAAATATTGACTTTTCCAGGTCTTCCTATGGAACGTAATCATCTGGCAAGCCTTTCTACAGTATAACCATTCAAGCAGTTCAATTTCCCTTACCCTTTAAATAAAACTACTATCTGCAATGGGAATAGTGGCATTTTGACCTCACTTAGCATGTTTATTCCTTTTCTAACTTCTAGGATCTATCCTACTAACCAATTTATACTATCCTTTGTGACTCTTGACAGAGCATTAAAATTTGTATCCCCAAAATTTTCTACTAAATATGCCATATTCAACATTTTATTCTATCCCACTGGATCAAGAATTATTAGAATCAAATTCTACTTGTGCTCCCTGAGCTACATGCTGACTAGATTTTTTTTGAGATATATCCTTTTTCCTTCCTCATGAAGCTGTGCAAATTCTCAGCTGGCTTATTTTGTGACTTAATAGTTAAGACCAGTGTACAGCAGGGAAAGATGGGGCAAATCCTGAAGGAAAAAACAATGTTTGATAAGAGACAGGCCTTTTCACCCCCTTTAATTGAGTATAGAATGCTGGCTTTTAAGAAGGAGAGCTGAGCCACTTTTCCAAGCTCCAATGGTTTAATAGTTCAGAGTTTCAAAATTTTCTTAGGTCTCCATTTGGATGTACCCATCTCAATTCTCAGAGTTGTATTAGGTTGTTGCAAAAGTAACTGTGGTTTTTGCATTGTTGAAATTTGCCATTTGATATTGGAATGCATTTTTAAATAAATGTGGTTATGATATACATTATTTTAATGTACATTTCCAGCTTTTTTTTTTGCTTGAGACTTATTACTTCCTGTTTATTTTATATTTATTTTAGGCTATGAAAATGATGTTAGACAAAAACAAAATTTGAGAAATGTTCTTATTCAAGTTCAAAATGAGTCGTAAAGCAACAGAGACAACTTGCAACATTGAGAAGGCATTTGGCCCAGGAGCTGCAAACACATGTCCAGTGCAGTGCGGGTTTGACAAGTTTTGCAAAGGAGACAAGAGCCTTAAGAAGGAGCAGAGTGGCCAGCCATTGGAAGCTGACAACGACCAATTGAGAGCAATCATCAAAGCTGATCCTCTTAAAACTACAGAAGAAGTTGCCAAAGAAGAACTCGACACAGACCATTCTATGGACATTCGGCATTTGAAGTGAATTGGAAAAGTGAAAAAGCTCAAAAAGTGGGTGCCTCATGAGCTGAGGAAATATTTTAAAAATCGTTGCTTTGAAGTATCATTTTCTCTTATTCTACAGAAAAGCAATAATCCATTTCATGATTGGATTGTGATGTGTGGCAAAATGTGGATTTTATACCACAACCAGCAATGACTGGCCTAGTAGTTGCACTGAGAAAAAACATCAAAACACTTCCCAAAGCCAAACTTGCAAAATAACAAAAAGACCATGATGTTTGCTATTGTAAACAGTGCTGCAATGAACATATGCATGCATGTGTCTTTACAGTAGAACAAGACTTGGAACCAACCCAAATGCCCATCAATGATAGACTGGATAAAGAAAATGTGGCACATACACACCATGGAATACTCTGCAGTCATAAAAACAGGTGAGTTCATGTCCTTTGCAGGGACATGGATGAAGCTGGAAACCATCATTCTCAGCAAACTGACACAAGAACAGAAAACCAAACACTGCATGTTCTCACTCATAATTGGTTGTTGAACAATGAGAACACGTGGATGCAGGGAGGGGAACATCACACACTGGGGCCTTTTGGAGGTTGAAGGGGGGAGCTAGGGGAGGGATAGCAGGGGGTGGAAGGATTGGGGAGGGCTAATATTAGGAGAAGTAACTAATGTAGATGACTGGGGGATGGCTGCAGCCAACCACCATAGCATGTGTATATCTATGTAAAAACCCTGCATGATCTGCACATGTACCCCAGAACTTAAAATACAAAAATGAAAAAAGGGCATCATCACTGTTTTTTGGTCTACTGCAGGTCTGATCCATTATAGCTTTCTGAATCCCAGCAAAACCATTACGTCTGAGAAGTATGCTCAGCAAATCGATGAGATGCACCAAAACCTGCACCACCTGCAACCGGCATTGGCAAACAGAAGGAGTTCAACTATTCTCCATGGCAATGCCCCTACATATACCACACAACCAATGCTTCAAAAGTTGAATTAATTGGACTATGAAGTTTTGTATCACCCCCCATACTCATCTGACCTCTCGCCAACCGACTACCAATTTTTCAAACATCTTCACAACTTTTACCCAGAAAAATGCTTCCACAACCAGCAGGATGCACGAAATACTTTGCAAGAATTCATCAACTCTCAAAGCATGGATTTTTGTACTACACGAATAAACAAACTTATTTATAGTTGCCAAAAATGTGTTGATTGTAATGGTTCCTATTTTGATTGATAAAGATGTGTTTGAACCTAGTTATAATGATTTAAAATTCACGGTCTAAAACCACAATTACTTGTGCAACAGAGAGGCTGGACTTTGATACACATAACAAAGTGTCTTTGGTTGGGCATTAACCATTCTTAGGATTTGGACGCTCTATTAAGTCCTAGGCCTGGCCCACATAATTTTCTACACCCTAGGCTAAAGAAAATTGGCACTTGTACTTTGCGCAAGGTTGATTTTAGTCTTCCTTAAGTAAGAACTACGTTAGTTTTGCTTTAAGTCTATTTGAAATGCAAATATATTTTCTAAACATTTTAAAGCTATTGTGGATAGAAACTGTGTGAAATTTTTCACATGCTTTAAATTCTAGTCACATACATATAAATCTGGTATGGAAATTGATAGATAATGTTTTTTCTTTTGTTTTATATTTATCTTTATTCAGTTATAGAAAACAATCTTATTATCAGAGAAGCGAGATGGTAGACTATAAAAAGATGGAGAAGACTTTAAAATATCATATTGAATTGATTATAGGACACTGTAGGTCATCAGGCATTGTTCCAACTCACTCAGATATAAGGGAAAGACAAACTAGATTTTATCCAGGATTAGAGTTTAGTCATCTATGAAAGAATGAAGGCTTCACTTGAAAAGTGCAGGTGAGACAAAGCAGGCTAATGAGGAAAAGAGAGAGGTGCCTCAGAATAAGAAGTATAATGAAATAGCATTTGAGGATAAAAATGATTAGGATGGTATGCAAGTAATATATAACAAAATTTTAAAAATACTTATTGAGTACTTCCTGTGTGCCAAGTAATCTTCTAGATCCTTTAGTTAGAGAATCCACGTACAGATCTCCTCCTTAGGCAGATTACATTCTGGTTGGTACGGTGATGGGGAGAGACATAGATAAATAAATACTATGACCTTTCTGAGACGGGATAATGTCTTTGAACCAGTGATTTTTTATTTGTATTTTTGTGAAATATCTTTTTTTATCCAAGAGATCAGTCTTGTGTGCAGCATATATTTATTTTTCAATCAATTCCAACAAATTCCAACCATCTTTGCTTTATAGTTGTGTTTATATCTTAATGTAAGTACTCACATATTTGGGTTAAATCTGTCATATCAATATTCATTTTCTATATGTCAGAAATAGTTTTGTTTCTTTCACTTTTCTTGCCTTGTTTTTGATTAATCAGTTCACTTTTTTCTACCTATCTGTTTGGTATTCATTTGGCAATTTCTGAAAAGATAACAACAAATGACGTTGTCTTATTACAAAGCCTATCTTATGTTGGCATTTTTACTGTGTTCTCAGTAATGCAGGAAACTTACAACATTATATTACATTTCTTCCTTTAATGGTTGCTGAGCTGTCATTGACATGTATTTTATATTCATTGCACATGTAGTTTAAAACTCACCATAAATTCATAAATATTGTTTAAAAATGTCAGTATTAATTTATACTTCTCACATATTTACACTTTATGGTGATTTACATTCTTTATTATCACATTTCTATCTGGAACATAGTTCTGTCTAATGAGATTTCCTTATTAGTCTTACTGCAAGTTTTGCTATTTTCTCAGATTTGCTCATTTTTGCAAACGCTTTATTTCATTTTTATATCTGAAGTATATTTATCACATATAGAATTCTATTTCAAAACTTATTTTTTGTCACCACTTTAAAGGTATAATAGCAATTTCTTTTGCCTTTGATCATTTCTTGAGAAGTTAGGTCCCAGGCATTTATTATTACTTTGAAGATAAATTGTCAATTTTTAGCTTTCTTTTCCTTTCCTTTTCTGTTTCTTTTCTTCTCCTTCTCCTTCTCCATTTTTGACAGTCTCACTCTTTTGCCTGGCTGGAGTGCGCAATGACATAATTTTGGCTCCCAGCAACCTCTGCCTCCCAGGTTCAAGCAATTCTTGTGCCTCAGCCTCCTGAGCTGGAGGCTACATGCACAGCCATGCCCAGCAAATTTTTTATATTTTTAGTAGAGATGGGGTTTCACTATGTTGGCCACGCTGGTCGGGAACTCCTGTCCTCAAGTGATCTGCCCCTTCAGCCTCTCAAAGTGCCGAGAGCCACCACACCCAGCCTCTTGCTAGGTTTTAAGATTATTTTCTTCTTTTCTTTGGCTATCAGAAGTTTTACTTAATGTACGTTAGTGTGCTTTTCTTTGTGTTTATATTGCATGGGGCTGATAAAATTTCTTTAACTTAAATATACATATTTATGTCTTTTTTTCATGCTTATTTTGGAAAATTTTGTAACACTTTCATTGATAATGATTATTTTTCTTTGAGTTATCATTCATACGTATCATTCATACATATCGGTACTCCATACATCTCTTATCTTTGTGTCTGTATTCTTTCCCACTTTTCTGTGTGCTGCAGTTCTGATTACTACTGGAATTCCGAGTTTTCTTATCTATTAAACCCATGTAACAGCTTCTTAATTTCCTTTATGTCATTACTCATCTCTATTATCTTCACTGGCTCTATTTTATAAATTAAGTTGTCTTGACAGATTTTCCATGTTTTCTGTATTCATTATAATACTCTTAGTTATTTCAAAGCTCTTATTAAGTAACCCGCTATGCAGAATAAATGTGAGCAAATAACTTTGATCATCTCAAAGCTTATTTGAGGTTTCACTGAAACTGATCTTTGCCTTGTATGCCCTCACATTCTGGGTATAATCCTCTCTTTTAAGCATAGAATTGCCCTTAAGGCATAGCACTATCTGGCCTCAAAGAAAGCAAGGATGTTTGCTAGGGTCTCTCTACTTCATAGCAAGCTCTGTCTTCTTTATAAAGTCAGACTTTGTCAAGCTCCAGTCTGCCACTCTTTGTTCAACTTTTATCTCTATGATAAGAATTCACAGAAACCACAAGAGAATAATTGTTTACCTTTTCTCTAATATTATAACCTTTCAAGTCCTCATTGTTTTTATGCTCTCTGATGACTTCAAATATCAGTTCCAAATGTTGTACCCAGTTTTCATAGTTGACATGTATCTCTGTGGGAAAGTTAGTGAGTCAGTCTGATACAAACTGCTCCACCATGGTTAGAAGCACAAGGATGTAGCTGACAACTTAATGGTTATACAAAGGCAACTGTGGTAATCTGACATAGAAGGAAAACTGAGTGCAGAACAATGAGTTATGAAAAAATGTGTACAAGAAAAATGAGTTTGAAGGAGTTTTCTGTTTGAAGGCAATAAGTAAGACCACCATGGTTAGAACAGAGGTGATAAGTTGAAGTTGTGGTACATGAATTTGGAGAAATAATCTTATAGATCTTAAAAAAAACTAAGTTTGAATTTATTCTATATTTATTAATATGTTATTGGTAGTTTAAAAATGGGTCGATTGAAATAACTTATTTTCAATTCACAAGGGACTTTTGGAGTAATGAATGTCTTCATTAACTTGATTGTGACGATAGTTTTATAGGTGTATATATATCAAAATGTAAGTTGTACTTTAAGTGCAATTTATTTTATTTCAATTAGGCTTTAAGAAAACTGTAAAATATGTACTTATAACTGGTAAATCTCTAGATTGGTGGAAAGAAAAATAGCAATCAGAAGTGTTTTGCAATAGTTCAGATAATAGATGACAGCAGCTTTGGCGAAGTGTCAAGCCATAAAAGTGTTGAGATAGTTAGATTTGGGGACAACTTTGGATACTGGGGTCAATTTTAGAAAATGACATAGCTGAATGCCATTTATTCATTGAACATATATTTAACTATAGCTTATTTTGTGTTAGCCTAGTTTAAGATACTAGGAACATATAATCCACCATAACTTTCAGGGAACTTTTGCAAGTTGGTAGTTATATAATAAATCTTAATCAGAATTACAGAGAATGACAATCAGAGAGCTGATTTCCAACACTGAATTAAATAAAATGCAAGATGGGCCAGGCACGGGCTCACACTTGTGATCCCCGCACTTCGGGAGGCTGAGGTGGGTGGATTGCTTGAGGTTGGAAGTTTGAGACCAGCCTGGCTATCATGGCAAAAACCCATCTCTACTAAAAATACAAATATTAGTTGGGTATGGTGGTATGTGCTGATAGTCCCAGCTACTCTGGAGGCTGAGGCAACAGAATCGCTAAAACCCAGGAGGTGGAAGTTGCAGTGAGCTTATATTGCCTAACGTCACTTCAGACGGGGGGACAGAGCGAGACTATGCCTCAAAATAAATAAATAAATAGATAAAAATTTTAAAATAAAGTAAAATTCAAGCGAGTGAGAAGTATCTACTCAAGAAAATTATTAGAAAAATGTTGGGAATGCGACACAGTTAGAGGATACATAAAGAAGGATACATAAAGAGGATACATAAAGAAGGACTTTAAAACACACCTAACTACCACAATGGTCACAGGAATTAAAATCAATGAAATAACATTAACACTAATATTATTTTCATGTAGCATATGTACTGTATTATATGTAAAGGCATGTTCTTCTTGGGTCTATGGTAAACTTTATGTAAGTCAAGAAAATAGCAAATAATGTATGCAAGAGTCCATCCTCTAAATCTTAAATAAGTATGAGTGAAAACCATACACAAAACACAAAGAGTAATCTATATCATTATTCTGTTTTCCATGCCCTTGATGTGACAGCTTCTAACAATAATCCTGAATTAACCAATGAGTTTTCAATATATGTGTTCAATTATTTTTATCTATATTTAACATTAGCCTGTTGATGTCATTCACTTTAAAGATGCTCTGCCTGGAGAATATTTGCCAGTATATCATGGATTTTCATATTTAGATATTATACTTTCTTTACTAGATGCAATAAATTATGGGTATTGTTTTATTCGCACATGACTGCATTGCAATTCAAAAGACCTTGGCAGCTCTTTAGAATTACAACAAATTCATCATGGAGACCAGATATGTATTGCTTTATTTCTTCAAACTGTCAGTAAACCATTCCAAGTAGAAGCGAGCATACACATAAATACATATATTAAATATAAATTTACTTTAGATTAAATCTGTGGGGATATGGAAAAATGGTGGAGTAGGATCAAGGGCAGAGTTTGAAACAACAACTTCACAGCTAACATCATCCTGAACAGGGAAATGTTGAAATCTTTTTCTGTAAGAACTGGAACAAGGAAAAAATGCCCAGTCTCACCGTTCTTATTCATCATAGTACTGGGAGTCCTAGCCAGATGAATTACGCAATAGAAAGAAATAAATGGCATCCAAGGTGAAAAAGAGGAAGTCAACTTGTTCCTATTTGCAGATGACGTGATGGGGGCTAGGGAAGAGATAGTATTAGGAGAGATACCTATTGTAGATAATGGGTTGATGGGTGCAGCAAACCACCAGGGCACATGTATACCTATGTAACAAACCTGCACGTTCTGCACATGTACCCTAGAACTTAAAGAACAATTTTTAAAAAAAGAACAAAAAAGAGAAACCTAAAAATTGAACCAAAAAAACTCTTAGAACTGATAAACAAATTCAGTAAAGTTGCAGGATACAAAATCATCATATAAAAATAGTGAGCATTTATATGCACAAACAGTGAACTAGCTGAAAAGGGATTTAAAAAGTAGTCTCATTTACCACAGCTAAGAAAAAAGAAAAGAAAACTTAGGAGTTATTTAACCAAGGAAATGAAAGACATCCACAAGGAAAACAACAAAATGTTGATGAAAGATAT
Organism: Cheracebus regulus; assembly: GCA_963574635.1. Taxonomy (NCBI): domain Eukaryota; kingdom Metazoa; phylum Chordata; class Mammalia; order Primates; family Pitheciidae; genus Cheracebus; species Cheracebus regulus. Next base: position 28,387 of record CAUYQU010103365.1, read on the forward strand.
TGAAGAGGATAAAGCAAATAAAAAATATTCTATGCTTATGTATTGGAAGAATTAATATTGTTCAAATGATCAGACTACCCAAAGCAATCTACAGATTCCCTGAAATCCCTGACAAAATACCAATGACATTCTTCACAGATGTAGGGAAGAAAAATCCTAAAATTTTTATGAAGCCAAAAAAGACCCTGAATAGCCGAAGAAATTCCTGAGCAAAAAGAACAAAGCTGGAAGTATCACACTACCAGACAACACGCAACAAAGCTATATTAACAAAAACAGCATGGTACCAGCATAAAAAGACACATAGATTAATGGAACAGAGTAGCAAACACAGAAATTGTCCACTTACCTACAGACAACTGATTTTAGCAGAGTTGTCAAGAACATCCCTTAGGGAAAGAACAGTCTCTTCTATAAATGATACTGGGAAAATTGGGTATTCATATGTGGAAGAATGAACCTAGATCCTCACCTCTCACTCTGTACAAAAATTAACTCAAAATAAATCAAAGGCCTAAATATAACACCTGAAACTAGGAAACTATTAAAAGAAAACACAGGAGAAATGGTCCAAAACAATGGTATGGGATGATATTTTATGGGTAAGGTCTCAAAAACACTGTTCACAAGAACAAATGAGATTATAACAAGCTAAAAAGCTTCTACACAGTAAAGGAAACAGTAGAGTGAAAAAGCAACCTCCAGAATAGGAGAAAATATTTGCAAACTATCCATCTGACAGAGGATTGATATTCAGAATACACAAGAAAGTAAAACATCTCAACAGCAAAAGAAATGAAACCAATTAGATTGTAAAATGAGCAAATGATCTGAACAGACATTTCTCAAAATAAGACATACAAAAAGTGGGTGGAGGATAAGAACACACACTTCTCAAAAGAAGACATTTATGCAGCCAACAAACATATGAGAAAAAAGCTCACCATCACTGGTCATTAGATAAATGCAAATCAATACCTCATTGAGATACCATTTCACGCCAGTTAGAATGATGATCATTAAAAAATCAGGAGACAACAAATGCTGGAGAGGATGTGGAGAAATAGGAATGCTTTTACACTGTTGGTGGGTGTGTAAATTAGTTCAACCATTGTGGAACACAGTGTGGCAATTCATCAAGGATCTAGAACTAGAAGTACCATTTGACCCAGCAATCCCACTGCTGAGTATATACACAAAGGATTATAAATCATTCTATTATAAACACACATGCACACACATATTCATTGCAGCACTGTTTACAATAGCAAAGACTTGGAACCAACCCAAATAACCATCAGTGACAGATTGGATAAAGAAAATGTGGCATGTATACACCATGGAATACTATGCAGCCTTAAAAAGGATGAGTTTATGTCCTTTTCAGGGACATGAATAAAAATGGAAACCATCATTCTCAGCAAACTGACACAAGGACAGAAAACGAAACATCACATGTTCTCGCTCATAAGTGGGTGTTGAGCAATGAGAACACATGGACACAGGGAGGCGAACATCACACATCAGGGCCTGTTGGGGGTTGGGGCTGGGGAGGGATAGCAGGGGGTGAGGGTATTGGGGAGGGATAACATTAGGGGAAATAATGAAGATGACAGGGTGATGGATGCAGCAAACCACCAAAGCTTGTGTATACCAATGTAACAAACCTGCACATTCTGCACATGTACCCCGGAACTTAAAGTATAATAAAAAAATGATTAAATAAATAAAGACATACAAATGGCCAACAGATATATTTAAAAAGTTCACTATCACTGATCATCAGAGCAATGCAAATCCAAACCACAAGGAATTATCATCTCACCCTATTGAGGAAGGTAATTACCAAAAAGGCAAAAAATACCAAATGCTAGTGAGGATGCGGAGAAAAGGGAAGACTTATACACTGTTGGTTGGGATATAAACTAGTACAGCCACTGTAGAAAAAGTGTGGAAGTTCCTCAGAAAACTACAGCTGGGACTACCACATGACCCAGCAATCTCACTACCGGACATTAATCCAAAAAAAATGAAAATCAATGTGTTAAAGTGTTATCTGATCCTCCATCTTTATTGCAGCCCTACTGACAGAAGCTAAGACACAGAATCAACATAGTATCTAATAACAGATGAGTGAATAAAGAAAATGTGGTATATATACACAGTAGAATACTATTCAGTCATTAATAATCGAAATCCTGTCATAACGGCTACACAGATAGAACCGGAGGACATTATGTTAAGTGAAATAAGCCAGGTACAGAAAGTTAAATGCTGCATGTTCTCATTCACATTGGGAAGCTAAAAACATGTTGATCTCATAGAAGTAAAAAGTAGAATAGAGGATACTAGAGGTTGGAAATGGTAGGGAGAATTGGGAGAACTGAAAAACATTTATTAAAGCATACAATATCATAGCTAACTAGAAAGAATAAGTTCTATTTCACTATTTATGACTACAGTTAACAATAATATATTACATAGTTTCAAACAGCTAGAAAGAGAATACTGAATGTTTCCAATACAAAGAAATAAAAAATGTTTGAGATAATATATATGTTAATTATGGTGATCAAATCACTATACCTATGTATTCAAAGATCACTATCTACCTCATCAATAAGTACAATTATTATATATCAGTTTAAAAAATAAATTAAAAATTTAAAAGTAATAAATGAAAAAGTAGTAAAGAAACATAATTATAGTAAAATTTTGTAATGTTTTACTTTGCAAGTAGTTGTAGACAATGGGAATTTAAGATACTTATTTTGTGTTTTTATGTTTCTCCTTAGTCTTACGAGACCAGGAGGTTCCTGTGCTACTTCAACGTAGTTCTCTGGCAATGTTGGAGTCAGAAAGTGTGATGATTTTTCAATAATTATTATTGTTTAAATATAAGAATAGGAATGTTAATTTGAGTAAAATCAGCAAGATAATTAAAATAACATTTATAGACTCTTAAAAGAGGAAAATGGTCTTTAAAATTAACAAAGGGGTAAGCTTCATTCTTCTAAATGAGAAAAGTCATAAGTGATAGCAATTAAAGTATATATTCATTCTCTCTGCAGACATTCAATTGCTCCAAAGAAAAGAGATCTGCCTGGGAGTTAAACTGCCTATAGATCATCCTCAGGAGTGTCATTTCCCCTTCATCCTTCCAATCAATTGTACAAATAAAATTGTTAACAATTATCAGCACAGCCTGTTGTATACCACTGTCAAATCTGTAGTCATTTTGGTGTTTCAGTTTTTGAGCTCTGAATTCTTGTTCTTTCCAAGTATTAGAAAAAATATATAATTTTTTTTAGGTTAAGAATGCAGATATATTATTAAACTCCTTATCTGACAATCAAAAAATAATGACTTGTTATTGTTTGTTAATTTAATTAAATCAAGGCAAGTAATTGCCAATATCCAGAAAATTGCCATGGTTTCAAAGGTTATAGAGAACTAATGTAAACCTTTGGGTGAGGCCTATTACATACATTCTCTAGATAAATTATGCCTGGATCATTAGTCTATAGCAAATTTGTACATACCATAGTTTGTAAATTATCTTAATATATATTTAACAAAGTTAAACAATTTTATCTGGTACTATGGATGACTGAGAGAACATAATGTAGGAAATAAACACAATTTCTAGGCAAATTCATTTCCAAATAAAACTTGTGAATAAAAGTCACTGAGCTGATTGAGTAAAAATGTTCTTTTAAAAAAAATGTATTTGGAATATTATAGTCACTTGACTGGATTCTATTATTAAGTGTTTCAATGCTGCTTAGGCAGATGGATATCATTTCCCTTCATTCATATTGATTGTTCTAGAAGGTGACTTAACCATAGAATACATGCATCCTAAAATTGCATTTTGCCCATTTGTTTCTAATATTTAGTAAAAATTACTGAATGAAAAGTTGAGAGAACTGTCAAATATTTTTCTTTACCTGAGGATTCATTTACCCATTCATCATTGAGTAATGACTAATCCACGAAATATGTGTTGGAAATTGTAACCTAATGAGCATGATAGAACCAGGCTTGGGATTTTCTAGTGTCAGAAGAGAATTCAAATAAAAATTTTAAAATAAATATCAAAGCTTGTAAAATTCAGTGTTATTTATATCTTATATTATGTCACTGGAATTTTCTTAGGCTTCCTATATTTTTATGACTTCTTTTAGATAACCCATTTTTGAGTGCTGGAAATAAAAATGAGCAAAGTATGTTCGTATTATCAATTTTTATTTATCTTGGATGTAAATGGTGGATAAGGGCACTATGAAAAAAATAAGTGATAACCAGGTCATGTGCAAGAAGTATGACTAGAAACAGGAAAATTTCTTTAGTTTATTTTTCAAATAGTCAAAACAAGGTATCCAGTCTTATTTAGACATTTGAATTCTTTCAAGAACAGATATGTCATCATCAGAGGGCTGAAAAAAATGTATGATTTATCTGAATAATAATTATAATGATTCATGTGTATTAAATGGAAAATACTGAAATGTGTAAAGAAACCTTTTCATATAATGGATAATTGGGGGAATTTTTAAACTTTCACACACCCTATAACAAAGAGAAAATATTACGTTGACTTTTGTATCTATATTCTAATAATCTATATAAATATAAACATGGTGGGGTACCAAAAAACATAATCAAATCCTATATAAATCTACTAACATAGGGTGATTCCAAACATATATTATGGTCTGTATCTAACCACTTTTATGCTTCAAATTATTATTACAATTTTGACGAAAAAAATGATAGGAAGACACCAGCAGATATGCAAAAATAAAAGATTGCTTTATATAATGATAATATTAAATTATAGTAATAATAGAAGCTAACATTTATGTAGTGCTTTATCTGTATATGACACTGCTGTAATCATCGTTAATGATAGTATATCTAAGCCTCAAAATAACTATAAAAATACACATTATTAGTAGTAGTAATAATCATTGATAGTATTAGTAGTAGCATTCGCATTTCATAGAGGAGAAAACATTGATAAAAATGCCATATTATCTGGGTAAATAGTTACATCGTTTAGTAGACACATGTATTTTTGTTTTTTATTTTTGTTTTGGAGGTTCAAGTCCCTTTCTCGTAAATTCCCTGGGAAGCACACAGATATTGATTGAAGTGAGAATTCCATCAGCTGTTTGTAAGAAGTTCAACCTGTGTCTTTCCTACAGTGTTAGAGAGAAGGTGACTTTGTACTCCTGTGACTGTTGTGAGAGGCTTTGGGGGATTCTCACTACTTTCTAGCCTGGTGGAAATGTACAAGTCATAATCAATTGACCTGACTGTCCATCATAACTACATGTTGCCCTAAGAACATGTAGTCATATTTATTTTCCTCCCTAGCATGAACAATTGTCCAAATCAGTTCAGCACAGCATAAAGCAAAGACTGCAGGCTGGATTGCTGCAGATCATTTCCAAACATCATTGCGATATGACATTTGTAAACTGGGACAGATTTCAAGTCTGCCTTGTATTCCTATACACACAAAACTGAAGTCCTGCCATTTCATTACCACTTCCTACTGTATTGGACTTGTCACACAGGCTTCCTCACACAGTCAACCTTTTCCAGCAATTGCTGAAGCATCATGTTCTTCATTTAAATTTCTTCCTGTTCTCTATTTGGAGTTGTTTCCTCTTGTCTTATTGGGAGAGATCTAATTATCTAATTATTAAGGATATAGCATGCCCTTAATTATTCAGGCAATTTCTTCTTTGTCTTCCCATAGAACTTAAAATAATTGCATCCCTTAACAAAATGAATTGTAATTATTCCTTCAGGAGTGTTTCTCAATAACTAGAATAGAATCTCTTCAAGAAACAAGTCATTTCAAATTTCTCTTTGTACTCTTGATTATTATTATTATTATTATTATTTGAGACGGAGTCTTGCTCTGCCACCAGGCTGGAGTGCAATGGCACAATCTTGGCTCACTGCAACCTCCGCCTCCTGGGTTCAAGCGATTCTTCTGCATCAGCCTCCCGAGTAGCTGGGACCACAGGCACGTGCCACCATGCTCTGCTATTTTTTGTATTTTTAGTGGAGAGGGGGTTCACCGTGTTGGCCAGGATGGTCTCTATCTCTTGACCTCGTGATCCACCTGCCTCGGCCTCCCAAAGTGCTGGGATTACAGGTGTGAGCCACTGGGCCCAGCCAGTACTCTTGATTCTTATTGCAACTTCTGGCATATCAAAATTTGTTACTAAATATTTGGCTAGACATTTTATTCATAAATTATATATTTAAACATTATAGAAAATCCACTAGAAATCCAACTGTCATGAACCAGTATATTATTTCATGATTCCATATACTTTGGTGAAAGTTTGGAGGTCTTCAATTTATTTTTTATATAAAACATATTTGTTTCTATTTCATTTTCATGATAGTAATAAGACAAAAGAAAACTATATCATTTTTATTGTGTACTAAAAATGCAATGCCTTTAAAATGTAGTACATATTGACTATTTTAAAATTTGTGTGCATCTTTAAAATTTTTTAATTGAAACAACCAGATAACCATAAAACATGGCAAGAGAACAATCATGAATGACGTGACCTCAATCAATTTGACTACAGGTGCAATATCTCCCATGCTGACTCCATAAAGTTTTACTGTGTGAATATCCTTGGGAAATTTAAAATTTTTTTTGACAACCACTATTACAGACCTATAAAATATCAAATAGTAAAGTCTCTCAGGAACATTTTTCTGTTTGTTTAAATCCATCTCTTCTCCTGATTATTGCACAAAATTATCACCCTGACTTATTACACTTTCTAATAATTCTATAGCAGTAGAAAAAAATCCTTCCAGTCAAAGTTTAATTTTTTTAACTTCCCTCAAGTACCTGACCTAGAAAGACAGGATATAATCCAATGGCATTTCTTCAGGCTGATCCTCTGGAGTAACTGGAGTTCCCTCAAGGGAGTGCCCAGACTTTTTAGAGATGCGCCAGTCATTATTCCATATGAAGGAGCACTAAATCCCAGGGTGATCAATCCAAGGCATTTATTAGGGGAACTTACTGAGAGTGCTACAGCATTTATTCCCAACAGTCAGCAAAGAAAGGGATGTTTTACATATGTGGTTTGATCCAAGGGGCTGAGGGTAGGGAATGTATATGAGAGTTTAAGGAATTTACTTATGGCGGTGGCTAGTTTCTTTCATTGTTTGCGGTATCATTCTAGACACCTTTATAAGTGCCTAGGAGTGTTCAAGACAAAGCCTGTAGGGAAATTCACACAACTGGTCCAGTCACAGAGAAGTCAAGTCACTCTGTGTTCATCAGTCAGGACAAGAGAAAAAGCAGGGAGACCTTGGAAAGCCTACAAATAAATAAGAATCTGGGCCCAATCGTAACATAACTTACTTTCAAATACTGAATTCTGTAGACTCTTTTGAAAGATATAATTTTATTCTCTATAGGTAAAAATGATAGCTTTCCTGTGTTATTTTAAAAATTAACAGTAGTAAGTAATGTTAATTGAGAACTTATATCATTTAATTCCATATTAACAATAATCCTGTGCAGATGGCACTCATTATTCTCATTTTACAGATGAGAAAACTGAGGACTTCAAGGTTAAAGCAGTATGTTCAAGGTAATGTAGCTAATAAAGAGTGGATGTGTGATAAATTCAGGGCAATTGAGCCTGAGTCATTTTTAAATTGATGAAAATTATCTAGTAAGCATTATAAAATAATTGTTGTTGGCATTGTTACTACTGAAACTAGCCTATTTACATTGACTAAACTCAATAAGACAACATAACAAAGGATCTTTCTTCTTCCACTACTGTGCTCCATTGGAACCTGCCTTCTTGCTTTTGAAAGAATATTGGGACAGAGGTGTTTCGTGTCTTTGTAAGAATTGAGAGTAAAGTTTTCCCATGGCAACTGGCTTTGCCCACAGTGGCAATGCCGTGTCTTCCACCCCAGCACACTTGGCTTTGCTCCCTGTGCTGCAAAACGGCTCCTGGTGACTGCACCCACAGGTGTTGCCTCTGCCTGGTACCCTTTTCCAAAGCTGGCTGCTGTGCAAGACACTCTGGACCCCAGCTCCTCCTTCCCTGAGCAAGTGTGAAGAGCCTTCAAAGTACTGTAGAAACACATTCACTAAGACAACTCCAGATGTTCTTCATAAAGCCAGCCATCCAGCTTTATCTTAGGTCTACAAAACACATAGCTGATACAGAGTCCAGTATTATTTATACTGTCTCCAAATGGCAATAGTCTTGGAAAACAGCTGGATGAAAGGATGATGACCACAAGGTGGCATTATCTGTTGTCCTAATTTCAGCAGTGATTCACGTTTCATGTATCTGTGCTCAAAATGGGTCAGCCTGAGCTTGAAGGCAAGTCTCAGACTCACACATAGTGTTTGAAGCCACTGGAGATTCTAGTGCTTGTCCTTGGGTGGGTTATTCACAGTAATTTTTTTTTTATTTCAGGTCATTGAACAGGTGACACTGGTGTCCTCATTCTCAAGGTCCTACAACCCGGTATTTGGCCAGAGGGAGGGTTCAGGACAGTTTTATTAAACTCTTTACTTATACTTCCTGAGATGATTTTAGAATAGACCTGCATTTGTGTTTATGGAATCTCTCTCATATATATATATGTCTGTGCGTGTGTGCGTGTGTGTGTGTGTGTATACACAATCTATGTGTATATATATATATATATATGTGTATTATATATATACACACACACACTTTCGCACAGACATATATATATATGTTTGTGGATATATATAAACAATCTATGGTTCCTTTAGAGCTTTGCAACAAGTAAAATGTTACAGATGTATAAGGTGCTGCCCTGATGACAAGATGCTGATGGCAATATCTCTGAGGTTTAAAAAAAAAAAAAAAGATCCAATGGATTCCAATACTTTTATCAGATCATTATCATTTGCCACAATATACAAGCTATCAGACCAAAACCTCAAAAGAAGAAGAAAACCATGAGCACCATTGTCCATGAGCAGAGTTTATTGTTAGTGTTTTTGCGATGGAAAAAGTTTATGGTTGTTGCTTTTGCGATGGAAGAAGCAGATCAGAATTTTCAAGTAGGAAAATTCTGGGTTCTAGTAGTCAGTGAATTTCAAGCAGCTTGTCTGGTTATATCATTCTTGTCATCTTAATCAAAGATCCACTGGTTAGTCTGCAGTAACCACTTCTAGGACTGACCCAAAATGCCTAACACCTCCTTGTTTTTCACCAGAGTGAAAGTGAAGCTTCATGACCAAAAACACCTCTTTAAGGCCTGTACCTCTCTTTTCACATAATCATTACATGAATAAAAGTGTAATGTAAAAGAACACCTGAATTATAAATTTGATTTTTTTTAATTATTGAGGGTACATGAGATTACTATGTTATTATTTATATGTTGGTTCCTTAAGTGTCATGTTTGCAAATCATAAATTTCTTAAGCATATTTATGTTGGGAAAAACCTTAATGTGAGGTTCAAAAAAATCCTTTCTTAATAAAATATATGAGCAGTTTTATTTCACAATAGCTGATTCATAGTGATCTACCTGATAAGCATTATGTTTCTATATATCAAGGGAAGGGCTGCAACAGACAAGCACTTTTTTAATGTATCATGTTATTAGTTTCTATGAGCTGAAGGCTTAAAACATCTAACCATATTCTACATTTGTTTGAAATTTTTGACTAAGAAACATAATATTCTTTATATTAATTAGACAAAAAAAGAGAAGGCATTGTTTTGAAGAATTGATATGAAGAAAATTTTATATTCTGTGGTAAGTTAACTTGAGGAAGGTCATTTGATCAATGTATAGGTATTTTTTAAAAATCAAGTATAAATTTAGTTTTAAACTAAAATCCAAATTAAAAATTATACTCCATTCCTCTTTTTAACTCAGGCCTGATAAGCAGCATGGCAGCCGTCTCTGGGAAAGAGCGGGTATTGCCTATACACTTGCATTGCTCAACTGTGCGTCTTCTCCCTCTCTCCTTGATTTTTGCTTATGTTACTTAAGGTCAGGCAGAGAGAGTGCAAAAGAGAAATATCAATACACACACATGCATGTGTGAAGGGATCTCAGTCCCTTCCCAGAGATGTCAAAATGGCCAGACATTCAATAATGTGGCCTAACTGGTAGTATTTTGGCTACAATTAGTACTCTCTTTAAAAAATTTTTTTTTGTTGTATAGGTAAAAAGTAATTTGAGAATAATACTACTGCAAGGATAAAATTTTCAATAGTTTTATAATTTTAAATAATACAGAAACAAAATGTATGAATATTTTGGGTGAAATGTGAATAAATGGCCTTATGTGTATAGTTATATGTTTGCATAGCATAAGCAGAAAAGTCTAGATTTTAATCTGTCCTTCCCATTTTTTCTTTTTTCAATGCTGTTTTCCATGCTATCATAAATATAGAAAGTTCTGGGAACCAAAAGTTGAATAAGGAATATGCCAACTCTTAAGTTGCTCCATGTCCAGAGTGGGATTAAAAATTAGCATGATAATATACACACATTCTTTTACAGATTATGAACAGATTCAGGTCTTATTGCTGTATGATATTTAGCCTGCTGCCAGGAAACCTCACTGCTCTAGTTTATTTTGCACGTATCTTATTGAATCATTTGTACAAATATGTAATGAGTTCCTACTATGTACTCCTGTAGTAAATAGTACAATCTGTCCTCAATTTACATAGTGGTTACAGTCTTGGAAAATTCAGTGTTTACTCAAACTGTGCCAAAATATCTTGTATTAATATGTAAAATGGAGTTAGGCTAAGCAGATCTGGCAGATGTTTTGAATGTTTGACAAGGATTTAAATCTCATGTGGGATGTAGTGTAAGCTTTTGATATAGGAGGAGTTTTCATATCTTGTACATTTTCTAGCATTCCTGTCCTGAAACTACTAAATCCTAGTGATATGCTCAACAATGTCCCCATAAATTTCAGAAGTGCATTTTGTGAAGCAGTCTTTTCCTGCTTAGATCCATGATCTAATACTGATTTTTTAATGGTCAGTAAACTTATTTTATAAGGAATGAAAATTTGAATTTGTATTTTATTATTTCCATAGGATGTTCAAGTATGTTGATTCACCTCAAACTTTTCCCATCAAAACTTCTCCTGAATAACAGACACCCCCAATGCTCAGTGGCTACTGTGGACCTAATAGTCTACACATTTAGTCATTTAGTCCTTTTCATAATTAACTGTCACTATTCATAGGCTAGAAATTTAAGTTTTAGGTGAAATTTAATATGCCTCACTCTGAAGAGAAATTTATTTTTCTAAGCTATTAAAAGGCTTTCTTTACTCATTCATTACACACTACAGCCCTCCCTTTTATATGCGCACAAAAATCCTTCGCTCTGGGAATATCCTAGAGAACTTTGTCATTCGGGGGCAGAAAGGTGCAGCAAGGGGGAAGGCAGAGTATATTGGGTATACAAGTATATTACATTTTTTTAAATGTAAGAAGAACATGGGACTAAATGTGATTTTATTCTAACTGCTTAGGAAAACCTTAACAATATGTGCAATGTCTTCAACTTTTCAAAGCACAATCAAAACATGGCATGATTTTGCTCTAAAAATTCAGAAGGCTTTTATAGTTTCAATAAGGTGAATTTTTTATACAAGTGGAGTTGTATTTTCAAAATCTAAAGCTCTCTAGCAATTATTTATCATGTTTAAAAATTAAACATTTTCATAAATTAGAATAAAATGTAATATAGGTCATATGCTATTAATATTTTGCTTAACCTGCTGATTAAGATGTTTAGAGATCAAATATAGTTTCTAATGAGAGAAAATGACTCATTCAGAAAATGGAAATCATTAATAATGAAACTAAAAGGTCATAATTTTAATAAAGGATAAATTAATATTTTTATGAAACTAAAAATTACTTAGTATACCTTATTTGTCTTGTGAGTCTACTTGGAGAGGAATATACTATATTGTTTTATAGCCATATTATCACAAAATAATTTTAATGAAACAAAGTAAAGCTATATCTTAATGCATGAGATAATTTTTAAAATTTTATGTTCTCCTGATACACTAGTTCATTTATTCTCTGAGTTGCTTAGTAGGGCTTTATGAGAACTGAATAAAGACGTGAATCAAAATTTGATTTATATTCAGAATAACTTTGTTTTTATAAAATTATTTTATATCTCAGCAATTATTTAAATAACATAATAAATATGTATCATGTTGGATTTTCATTTATTATACTGAATTTAAGATGCTATAACCAAATTAGTGAAGCTGAATTAAATATATATCTTACAAATGTCCCCAATTTAAAATTTTTAATGTGCATGCAAAACATCTAATGTAAATACCATTAAACAAAATAGAATAAGTATTTCTGTAGTTGGATAGTCTTAAAGTTAAATCTATTTAAAATCAACTATGCTTAAGTAAAAATTAATCTAATAACTCTGAAAATGTAACATGTTTGAATTTAATGTTTATTTCTAAAAGTAATACATTTTCCTCAAAAATGAATCTATGATTGTTATAATGAATACATTTTGAATTGCAAAACAAAACATCTCTTCTAGCTTTCGCTTTCTTTCATTTTATTTAGAGTGATCACAATCACATCATTTGAGAGAGCCATTTTTCTCTCTTAGTGGGTTTTATTTAACATTTCATACAGCATATTGGCTGAAGGGGCAAAGTCATTTCATGTCTCAACTATATCACTTAGTAACTGTGTACTCTCAGCAAGTTATTTAAACTCTGTGTGCCTCAGTTTTGTTAATAGAGATCACGAATATGGATTTTAGCAATGGATGATGTCCAAAATATATTCAATTCACAATTGTGGCTTTCTTGTGCCTAGGAACATTGGGTTGTACTTCCCCGGTAAGTTTGGCGAGGAATGTGGGGTCGGGTGGGGCGGGGGGAATTTTAAGTAGTGAAATCACCAACCAAATACATAAAAATGCAGAAGAAAGTGACACTAAGTAGGATGAAGAAAGGACACTTGTTCACTCTGGAAGAGCTGAACTAAATGCATGTTGAAGTATTCTTTTCAATTGTGTTTTCATATGTATTAGCTATGGTTACATTATCACGCTTCCCACTTCTTTTTTTTTTTTTTTTTTTTTGACACTTTCACCCAGGCTGGAGTGCAGGGGCACAAGCTCAGCTCACTACAACCTCCGCCTCCCAGGTTCAAGCAATTCTCCTGCCTCAGCCTCCCTAGTAGCTGGAATTATAGGTGCCCACCACCATGCCCTGCTAATTTTCTGTATTTTTAGTAGAGACTAAAAATACTACAGGTGTGTGGATATGTTTCTGTGGTGTGTGGATTTGTTTCTGCATTCTCCATTCTGTTCCATTGGTTTATGTGTCCTTATTTATGCCAGAACCATACGGTTTTGGTTACTACACTTCTGTAGTATAATTTGAATTTAGATAATGTGATTCTTCCAGTTTTGTAGTTTTTGCTTAGGATAGCTTTGACTATAATGGATCTTTTATGGTTCCATACAAATTTTGGAATTATTTTCTATCTCTGTAGTTTGATAAAGGTTACATTAAATATGTAGATTGCTTTCAGTATTATGGAGATTTTTAAAATATTGGTTCTTTCAATTCATGACTACAGAATATTTTTCCAGGTTTCGGTGTCCTGTTCAATTTCTTTCATCAGAATTTTACAGTTTTCACTATAGAGATCTCTCATGTCTTTGGTTACTTCATAGGTATTTAATTTTATGTGTGGCTATTTTAAATTAGAAAACATTCTTGATTTTTTTTTTCAGTTTGTTCACTGTTGGCATATAAACATGCTACTAAATTTTGTATACTGATTTTGTATCCTGCAACTTTACTGAATTTGTTTATTAGTTCTAATGGATTTCTTATTGAGTCTTTTTAAGGATTTCCCAAATATAAGATCATATTATTTACAAACAAGAATACTTTGATTTCTTCCTTTCCAATTTGGATGCTCTTTGGATTTTTCTCTTGCCTGACTACTCTAGCTAGGATTTTCAGTGCTATGTTGAATAACAGTGGTGAGAGTGGGCATCCTTGTCACATTCCGTATCTTAGAGGAAAGGCTTTTTCCCTATTCAATATGACACTAGTTGTGGGTCTGTCATCTGAGGCTTTTATTACGTTGAGGTATGTTTATTCTATCCCCAGTGTTTTGATTATTAAGGGATGTCGAATTTGTTGAAATATCTTGGCCAATTTCTTGGCTCATAGTAGCCACTAATGATCCTGTTACTAAATTTCTACAGTATTCATTGTAATATCTCTGTTTTCCATTCTGATTTTATTTATTTGGATCTTCTCTATTTTTTTCCCCTTTGTTAGTCTGGCTAAAATTTTGTCTGACCTCTCAAAAAGCAACTATTTGTTTCATTAACCTTTTGTAATTTTTTTCATTGCAATTTTATTTTAATTCTCTTCTGATCTTTATTATTTCTTTTTTTCTACTAATTTTCATTTTGGTTTGCTCTTGCTTTTCTAGTTCTTTAAGATGCATCATTAGATTGTTCATTTTTAATCTTGATTATTTAAAATCTTGTTTATCTTGTTTATTTAGGAGCTGTCCAAGAGTCTGGAACTACAGTAAAAACCTTGGAAGTCTACCTGATATTTTATTTTCTGGAGGCTAAGCTGGCACTCAAACCACAAGATGCAATTCTAACTACTCTGCCCTCCCGTTTGTACGGTTAGAGGAGTCTCACCCTGTAGACACTGCCAGACCAGGTGATATCGTTTGGCTCTGTGTCCCCAGCCAAATCTCATATCCACTTGTAATTCCCACATGTCAAGGGAGGAACTTAAAATCCCCACATGTCGAGGAAGGGAAGTGATTGGACTATGGGGACAGTTTCCCCCATGCTGTTCCCGTGATAGTGAGTGAATTCTCATGAGACCTGGTGATTTTACAAACGGAAGTTTTCCCTGCACTTTTTCACTCTCCTGCCTTGTTGAAGAAGTTGCCTTCTTCCCCTTCCATCATGATTGTAAGTTTCCTGAGGCATCCCCAGCCATGTAGAACTGTGAGTCAATTAAACCTCTTTGATTTATAAGTTACCCACCCACAGGCAGTTCTTTGTAGCAGTGTGAAAACAGCCTAATATACCTGGCCGTGAGGAGTACTACCAGAATACCAGCCCATATTTCCTTAAGGCCCCAGTTCTCTTAAGTCAGCTGTGGTGAATGCCACCTGGGCTGGAATCCATGCTTTAGGGGGAGTGGGCTCCCCTTTGGCCCAGGGCAGGTCCAGCAATGCCACGCAAGAGTCAAGTCCCGGAATAGGGACCCTAGAAGCCTGTTTGGTGTCCCACTGTGGCCATGCTGTTACCTAAGGTGCAAAACAAAGTGTCCTTTATTTTCCCTCTGCTTTTCTCAAGCAGAAGGAGTTTTGCCCAGTAACCTGCATAGCTGGTAATGTGCTGAGTCTCACTTGAAGCCAGCAAGTCACAGAAGCTCACATAAGGCCCTCAGTGTAGTATCTGGGTTGGGGCCCAGTGCTTTTCGGTTAGCAGGTGATAAATGCTTCCAGGATTAGCCCCTTACTTTGATGGCAGCATGTTCCCTTCTGGCCCTGGGTGTGTCAAGTAATGTTGTCTGGGAGCTAGTGCTTAGAGCAGGGGCCTCACACCTCCAGCTAGTGCCCTGTTTTACTGTGGCTGAGCTGGTATCCTAGATGCACGACAAAGTCCTCCCTACCTTTCCTTCTGCTCTCCTCAAGCAAAAGGAAGGGGTCTCCTCTGGAGCTGTGAGCTGTGCAGCCTGGGGTGAGGGAAGGGTGATGCCAGCACTCCCTTGGCCCCCCCAGCTGGCGTCTCAATATGTTGTGTGCCCTCCCAGCTTGCTGTCTCTGGGCCTAGTTCAGTACTAGGCTTCGCCTGCGAGTTGTAGTTCTTATGGTCTAGACTGCCTTCCAAGTTCACTTGGAGACACAGAGCTGTAGCTCTCAGTGGCAAGGTTGCAAGCACTCGTGTTCAGACCACTGGATCATCAATTTTCCCCTAGCAAGGGCTGGTTTAAATACTCCCTCTGTGGGTATCAGCTGAGTTTAGTCTGGTTTTCTTTTCTGATCTAATAGGAAAACACTGAATTTAATACTTAAACTCACAATTGCTGTGTCCTCCCTCCTCCAGTGCCAAGAGACACTCTAGGCACCATGCCATGGCTGCTGGGGATGGAGCAGAGGTGGCACTGATGCTTCAGAACTGTTCTCAGTCCTATTTTGGCAATATGAAGTCAAAACCAGGTATTATGGCTGTTCACCAGAGTTGTGGTTAAGGTGTTTTTATCTGTGTAGGTAGTTGTTAACTTGGTGTCCTTATGGGTGGAGCTTTCTGTTCTGCCATTTTGCTCTGCCTCCCAGTTACACCTCTGCAGTCCTCGCTCAGTCCTTCGATTTTTCTGGTGTCTTGTGTGTGTGTGTGTGCCGGGGGTGGGAGGAGGGCTTAATCTTTATTTTCCTTGCTGTTTAGTTTTAGACGTTTTCATTGATACATATGCATTCAGTCTGATAATTTGAACATCTCTGCCATGTATGTTTCTGATACTTTGTCTCTTCAAAATATGCTTTTTACCTTTTAATACAACTCGTAAATTTTTCTTGATAGCCAGACATAATATGCCAGGTGAAAGAAATTGCTAAAAATAGGTCTTTGGTAATGTGGTCATAAGGTGTGGGAGGAGGAAAAGTATCTTACAGTCTTAGAATTAGATCTCAGTCTTTTTGTAAGCCTCTGTCTCTGGATTGTGAATGTCACAACTACTTCTTAATTCTTCTTAGGAGGAGCAGGATGGATTGAGTAGTGTATTTTCCTTTTCTCACACAGAAGGGAAGAGCTATGAGAAGTTTAGTCTTTCTTTATCCTCAGGGCAGTCTTCATAAAATCTCAGGAGGCTAGGCTCTGGGGTTAGTTTTATCTGACGGCAGAACTTGTTAGGAATAGAGTGCTCTGTGTGACGGCAGAACTTGTTAGGAATAGAGTGCTCTGACATATTTCAAAATAATCTCTTTTTGTCTTCTGCTAAAACACAGGGGGATTTACTGTGAGAACCTGGTCACACTCCCAGAGGCAAAACTCACAAAACTGTTGTGTCACCTGTGGCTGGGTTCTCCTGAAGTTTTCTTTAAGTTTCTTTCTTTTCTTTTTATTTTTTTGAGAGCGCATGCTTTGTCGCCCAGGCTGGAGTGTAGGGGTGTGATCTGGGCTCATGAGAGATGACCACGTTTCCACTGGGCAATGTAAAATGTTCTGACTCTGACCATCCTATAGGCCTTCTCTAATACCTTCCCAATGAGAGGGTAAAGGGCATCACATTATATCCAGACTTGTGTAAAAGTCTAAGTTTTTCTCAATGTTTCCATGGACACCATAGAGAAAGAAGAACCTTGTTTCTGGCAATTGCAAATGGAAGTCTCATCTCCCTAGTGGGAGCTATCTGACAACACCATGACAATAATGTTGAAGTAGCTCACTACACCATCATGAAGGTGGAATTCTAGGCTCTCCATTCAGCATTTGCTGTCATAGGTGCATATCAAGAGTATCAGTGTTTTCTGTGTTTTACTACATGAGAGCAGTTATTTTCTAAAATTTCTGTCTTGTTAGACTGCTTCTTTCCTGCTCCCTCATCTAGAAAGAACAGGCTTTTGTTGCTATGCTTTTTATCTGTTCCTTTTGGCATTCCCAGGTTCCTGGATTCCTCGCTCCCAAGTCGACATTATGTGAAGTAAAAGGAAAACCTAGAGAACCCACCACCATGTCTTTCTTCAGGACCCAGAGGCCCTAGCTAGTCTGCCTTTTCTCCAACCTTCAGGGTCTTTGTTTTTTTTTTTTTTAAATATAAAATGTCTAGGGTTACTCATTGTGTTTACAAAGAGCAATAAAGAAATATTGACACAATCTTTCAAAAAGCAAATGTCCATCATTTTACTTTCAATTTATGAGTCTTTATAAAGTGTAATTTTTATAGACAGACCTTATAATACTGGGTTTGTTTTTTTTAATAATCCACTCTGACAATCTCTGTCTTTTAATGGTGCATTTAGACCATTCATATTTAAAGCAGTTATTGATATCTTTGTATTAATACAAACTATGCTTGTACTTGGTTTCTATTTATTGCCCAGGTTTCTTTTTCTGTGTTCTCTGGTTTTAATGGAATATTTTATATAATTCCATTTTAGCACCTTTTTATATGAAAGTTGCTTTAGAGTTTTTAATACTATTTTTTTTACTAATCTAAGTCCTCCAATATTTCATGTGTAGTATAAATATCTTATGAAAAATATTTCCAATCTCTCCATTTCCTCATTTGACATTGCTGAAATTCATTTGCATTTCTACACACTGTAATCAGGAATAACTGTTATTCCTGTCTTAAACAACAGTGATATTTCATGAAATATGTACTTTTATTTGCCAGGATTGTTGTGCAATCTAAGCTTTAGAAATATTCTTCAAATTATTTGAATTTTCTTTCGATAGATGCCCTGGGACTATTAGTGACCTGTGACAAATAATAATCTTTGTTTAAATAATTCTTTTTTTATCTTGCAAATACTATGTCAATTAAGTAGTGGTCTCCCTCGTTATTTGTCCATGTAATTCATTCACTTTAACTACCAAGTGGATTTATTGGTGATTATTGCCCCGAGGGACCCAAGTTCGCCAAATGACTTTATAATATGCATAGTTCTTAGCCTCTATTCTAGCATAACAAATTATAATCCATAACTTAAGCTCTTCCTAAAGATTTTAAGCCTATGGCTCATCTATTTTCTCACCAGTAGCTAATGATCACTGTATCATGTTCATTTTCCTGGCTGAGCAACACAAGGAAAAGTGGAGAGATGGGCACGTTGGCTGGTGTTTCTTCTATGCCTATTTTAACACCTGTCATTAGTAAAGTTTTTGTAACCAAGATTAAATTGAGAAGGTGACAGTTCTATGTAAATTGTAAACTTCAAGATACATATTTATGTATTCAATCATTTAACGTATAAGTGTCATTGAAAATAACCCCATCATTTTATCTGCATAGTATTTATTTTCACGTTACAAAGAGTCAATTGTTTGAGATACTTACCAACAAAAGTTAATTTCATGATTGGAGAAACTATCCTTACATGTACTATTTCCTCTAATTTTGCAAGAATCCAGCCAGCCACTTTTTCATTCCCTTAAGGCAATGAGGATCTCATTATTGACACCACTTACAGACAATATGATTGGAATTTTGAATCTGTGCATAATCACTTCATCATTCTGATCTTTCTATGCAAATATCTAGACAATCATGGACATTATATTAAGAAAAAGCTTAGAAAGTTCACTTTTAGTAATAAATTGTTCACATTTTATGTATGCCCTACATAAATCTGAAAAATTGCTGGTATGCCTATCTCCTCTCAAGTATTAAAATATAATACTCTAAGCTTCCTATGATTGACAAATTATTTTATTTTATGCATTCCACAAAGCTATTTTCAAGTAAGATTATGCCTCAGAGATTCTGGTTTTAAGAAATGTGTTATCTTTTTGATTGACTCAATGTCTCAGTATTTTACTGTTCACATTAACTTGTGTTTTATTTTGTCAGTTATTAGTTTGCCAATTAGTGCTTTCTTCTTTACCTTTATAAGAATATTATTCAACATGGGAATTTAGTTCTGTATTTTACAGAATTAGTTTAATACTAAGCAAACTGTACATTTTGTCATATCTAATTATTCTTCCAAATGAGGAAAATTGTCTTAAAAAATGTAGGACTACCATACATAGATCAATATTTCAATTGTTGTAATTTAATTTAAGTATAATAAGTAGACTTCTGAAATTTTACAGGTTTTATGCACAATAAATATTTATTGGGTATAATATATAAACAAAATGATCAGCAAAGTGAGAAAATGGCATCAGTCCTGAAATGTGAATTTTTGATAAATGTAACTGAAGTATAACGATCAGAGGATCATCAAGGTCTCTCCTGTCTAACTATTAAGATGTAAGTTGTAAAAGAGTTAAGACTAGGTCCGTAGCCAGTGGTCACTGGAAGATCCACATCATTGGGGTCCAGGACAGAGTGCCCCACAGAGTCACTGTGAGGGAAGGTGTTCTCTTTCCGGGTCCACAAGGGGGCGTAGCTTTCCCTAACCCTAACCTTAACCCTAACTGTAACCCTAACCCTAACAGGAGATTTAACGGTTTATGTTTAAATTTCCTAGGCATGGGAAGACACTAAGAGTCAATCACTCCAGCAGAAGTTCTAAGGAGCTCCTTTCATTGGCCTGGGGTCTTACAGAAGGTGGGGGTTACTCCCAGGTTCAAAGTCCCCTTCCTCCACACCCCTTCGGACTCCATGTTTGGGTCCCTTTCCATGAACACTCCCTTCATGGAAGCCGTCTTTCTCTCTCCTGGATTTCCCCTCTGGGGTCCCCTTCCACACTCTCGTGGAAGCCTGTCTTCTCTCCTAAACTCCATCTCTCTATTCCCTTCCACCCAGTGTGGAAGCGGCTTTCTTCTCCTGGATTCCATCTTTCTGGATTCTCTCACTCAGTGTGAGAGTTAGCTGTTTCTTTCTGTCTCCTTCTCCTATTTCTCTCTCCCTTTAAATAAATCACTTTCTACAAACACTTTTGAGTCCGGCATTTACTGTGCACTGCGCCGTGGTCCCCTCTCTCATTCTTGAGAGGGCAGGAGACCAAGAATCTGGAGAAATGTCCTCTCAGGGGAGCTGAGGTCAACTTGAACCCTTGAACCCCAATATTACAACTGTATCTGTGAACTTTGCTCCCCCTTCAGGTACCTTCTCCCATTAACTCTGTGCTGCATTTTGATTTTTTAAAAAATTAGTAATAAACAATAAAAACTATATTATTTAGTTACAAAATGTTCTTAAAATTGCCAGTTTGATATAATGAAGATTGTAATGTGCACAGAAGTTGTTTTAGAAATTTAATTATATTTAAATAAAAACTCAGCACTATTTGCTGTAATAAAGTGCATATTATGGATCTGACAAAGTCAACTGAAATTTTTATAATAACTGCTAAAATAGCAAAATAAAATCAACACCTGTACAAAAAATTTAAAAGTCAAAAATGTGACTAATTTTACCCTAAAATATTGTAATATTAAATATGTTTTGTTGTATTTTTAAAGATAATCTACACAGAACTGAAAAATATTTGTTCCATTGGTATTACAATTCAAGTGGGCTTTGGAAAACATGTATTTTGTTTAATTGATTGTAGTCATCTACCTGTGTAGCAAAGCTTTCATGTACTAAATTGTAAAAAATATATATATATATGTATTAACATATATTAGTTATAGTGCTGCAAACATGTTTGGAAGAATAATAATGAATGAGAATTTTTTTATGAGAGAAAAAATTACGAATTTTATTTGAAAACGTCAAGGCCAAATAATCAAAATGAGACAGAAAATAAAAGATGACAAGGATTGGTAATATTTCTTGATAGTCATTATTCTGTTGAGATCTAAAACAGACCATTTTTATTTATTAGCTAATTTAATGCCTCAAATGATCTTAGAATATAAATTTTGTTACTTAAATTATATACTATTTATACAAAGCTATGGCAAATTCACAGCTTAAGTGTCATCTGAAACGGGATGTCAGTCAGGATGGTCTGACTTTAAGAAGGGAACATTAAAATAAATAAAACTACTTGTGAGAAAAGCTTCTGTTACTTTACATAAGAACTATTTTAAAATACTGCTTCAAAAGATGTCACACTTGAACAGAGGTAGGTGTATGGCAGAACTGATATTATGGGCATAAAATTAAACTTATCATTGTTTAATTTAAACTTATCATTTCCAAACATTTCTTAGCATGTGCTCACTTTTTGGTCTTCTACTGAGGATTTATCTCTTTGTTTCTATCTTATAATATTAAATATTATATATGTAATTTAAATTCCATATATTTGAACAAATATAAGAGACGAACTTCCCTTTTATGTTAATATCTAATAAACCATCACTTGACGCTTTGTAACTATTCATCTTAGAACATATATATCTCTCAATTCAGTTTTTTGTGATAATGTATATATGAAAAATATTATATTTAAACTCAAAATATAAACACAACATTATATATGAGAAAATTCTAGAATTGAATTTAAAATTCAGTTGGTGACAACTAATCACTATATGTAGCTATTTGGAAAACTCCCTGTGTGGTAACAAGGGTTTTTCTATCTTGAATTTTGTTGGCTTTAAGAGAAGTATCACAATGCTTCTCTTAAATGTTTCTTCCTCAGTCAGTGGTTTAAAACTTCACAATGTCATTCTCAGTTAAATAATTTTCTGCAATTGTGTGTTTGTTCAGAATGCACTTCTACATTGCCTTGCATATTTAGTCCATATTCTCGTTAAAGTGCAATGGATATCAAAAGACACAGAACGTGTTGAATAAACTTGTGGAAAAGAAGGCAAAGGGAAAGACAATGCCCTAAACATTCAAAGCAACTGTTAACAACATATTAATGCTTTAGTAATTAAAAAACTATGGTTTAAGCATTTTACATGCATGTTGCTATTTTGGTTATATTATTGGGAAATAGACTAGGGTTGTGTTGTCACTGTGTAAATTAAGTACTAGAAATCAGTAACAATTTGCTAATGTTCATCAGGAACTTAGTGTTATGTTATTTTCAGAGTTCCAGTGGGCCAGAATATATCTATTTTTTCTAGGTTTTTAAACATATTTCTCTCATTTTTCAGATAAATTTTTAAAAGATCCAAAGCCTTTGAAAATAAATTTATAAGTTGTTAATTTCGCCATTCTGCTCTTTAAAATAATAAATGTTTTTATATTTTATTCTCATGCCCCATAAAAGTTAAAACAAAATTTTAACTGATTGATGCCTCTATTTTTTATACTTTCATTTATAAATAAGTATTAAATAAGAAGTTTATTTTGTTGTTATAAAAATGACAAGAATCACTTTCCATAACGTAAATAGAAAGATGTTAAAGTTTTATAGGAAAATTACCTTTGGTGTTTTGGTGGCTTTTAGTTGTATGCGTATATGCACATATGCTGCAATCAATAGGATATAGACATTATACCATGATCAATGTTCTGTAAGATGACTTTAGTGTAAATATTTTATTTTACCCTACATATTAGGTTTCATTACATGACCAACATTATCAAAAGGAAATGCACTCTTGAAAATGGTTGAATTTTCAGTATCTTCATTGAGGTTTAAATAAAGTTAATAAAGTAGCTTCAATTGCTTTTTTTCTTGTGAAAATATTGTATAGGGTGGGTTTAAAAAACATGTTTTATAGATATTCAGACAATTTTATATTTCTAGCAGAAAAAAACCTGTACAGAAGTGTTAAGGGAAAAACATACACTCTCTTACACACACCCACTTACCTTTTCAGAGTCACATGTAGTTCATTCTCAATTTGTCTACTTTGCTTTTATAAATTCTCATTACATTTGAGACCCATTTTCTAAACCCATGGCAATTCAAATTTTTAGTTTTTTAAAATTTTACTTTAGTTTCTGGGGTACACGTGTAGATCATGCAGGATTGTTGCATAGGTACACACATGGCAATGTGGTTTGCTGCCTCCATCCTCCCGTCACCTACATCTGGCATTTCTCCCCATGTTACCCCTCCCCAACCTCCCCACACCCTGGCTGTCCCTCCCCTGGCTCTCCCCAACAGACCCCAGTGTGTGATGCTCCCCTCCTTGTGTCCATGTGTGTTCATTGTTCAACACCCGCCTATGAGTGAGAACATGCACTGTTTGATTTTCTGTTCTTGTGTCAGTTTGATGAGAATGATGGTTTCCAGGTTCATCTATGTCCCTACAAAGGACAAAAACTCATCATTTTTTATGGCTGCATAGTGTTCCATGGTATATATGCTCCACATTTTCCTTGTCTAGTCTATCATTGATGGGCATTTGGGTTGGTTCCAGGTCTGTGCTATTGTAAACAGTGCCATTATGAACATATGTGTGCTTGTGTCTTTATAATAGAATGATTTATAATCCTTTGGGTATATACCCATTAATGGGATTGCTGGGTCAAATGGAATTTCTATTTCTAGGTCCTTGAGGAATCACCACACTGTCTTCCATAATGGTTGAACTAGTTTACACTCCACCAGCAGTGTAAACGTGTTCCTATTTCTCCACATCCTCTCCAGCATCTGTTGTCTCCAGATATTTTAATGATCACCATTCTAACTGGTGTGAGGTGGTATCTCAATGTGGTTTTGATTTGCATTTCTCTAATAATCAGTGATGATGAGCATTTTTTCATATGTTTGTTGCCCTCATATATATCCTCTTGAAAAGTGTCTGTCCATATCCTTTGCCCACTTTTGGATGGGTTTGTTTTCTTCATGTAAATCTGTTTTAGTTCTTTATAGATTCTGGATATTAGCCCTTTTTCAAATGGGTAGACTGCAAAATTTTTTCCCATTCTGTTGGTTGCCAGTTCACTCTAATGATTATTTCTTTTGCTGTGCAGAAGCTCTGGAGTTTAATTAGATCCCATTTGTCTATTTTGGTTTTTGTTGCCAATGCTTTTGGCATTTTAGTCATGAAGTCCTTGCCTATGCCAATGTCCTGAATAGCTTTGCCTAGGTTTTCTTCTAGGGTTTTTATGGTGTTAGGTCTTATGTTTAAGTCTTTAATCCATCTGGAGTTAATTTTAGTGTAAGGTGTCAGGTAGGGGTCCAGTTTCTCTTTTCTGCACACTGCTAGCCAGTTTTCCCAACAACATTTATTAAACAGGGACTCCTTTCCCCATTGTTTGTTTTCCTCAGGTTTGTCAAAGATCAGATGGTTGTAGATGTGTGGCACTGCATACAAGGCCTCTGTTCTGTTCCATTGGTCTATATCTCTGTTATGGTACAAGTACCGTGCTGTTTTGATTACTATAGCCTTGTAGTATAGTTTGAAATCTGATAGTTTGATGCCTAAGTCTTTGTTCTTTTTGCTTAGGATTGTCTTAGCTATGCAGTCTCACCTTTCATTCCATATAAAGTTTAAGGTGATTTTTTTCCAGTTCTGTGAAGAAAGTCATTTGTAGTTTAATGGGGAGAGCATTGAATCTATAAATTACTCTGGGAGAAGTTGAAATCTTAAATAGACTAATAACAAGGGCTGAAGTTGAGGCAGAAATTAATAGCCTACCAACCAAAAAATTCCAGGTCCGGATGGGTTCACAGCTGAATTCTACCAGATGTACAAAGAGGAGCTGGTATCATTCTTTCAGAAACTATTCCAAACAATACCAAAAGAGGGACTCCTTTCCAAATCATTTTATGAGAGCAACATCATCCCGATACCAAAACCCAGCAGACACTCACCAACAAAAAAAAAACTTCAGGCCAATATCCATGATGAACATAGATGCAAAAATCTTCAATAAAATACTCACAAACCGATTCCAACAGCACCTCATGAAGTTTATCCATCACAATCAAGTAGGCTTCATCCCAGGGATGCAAGGCTGGTTCAATATACACAAGTCTATAAACATAATCCACCACATAAACAGAACCAAAGACAAAAACCACATGATTATCTCAATAGATGCAGGGAAGGCCTTTGACAAAATTCAACAGCCCTTTTTGCTAAAAACTCTCAAAAAACTAGGTATCAAATGGACATATCTCAAAACAATAAAAGCTATTTATGACAAACCCACAGCCAATATCATATTAAATGGGCAAAAACTGGAAGCATTCTCTTTGAAATCCGGCACTAGACAAGGATGCCCTCTGTCACCACTACTATTCAATAGAGTATTGGAAGCTCTAGGCAGAGCAATTAGGCAAGAAAAAAAAAATAAAGGGTATTTAATTAGGAAAAGAGGAAGTCAAATTATCTCTATTTGCAGATGACATGATTGTATATTTAGAAGACCCTATCATCTCAGCCCAAAATCTCCTTAAACTGATAAACAACTTCAGCAAAGTCTCAGGATACAAAATCAATGTGCAGAAATCACAAGCATTCCTGTACACCGATAACAGACTTAAAGAGAGCCAAATCATGAGCAAACTCCCATTCACAATTGCTACAAAGAGAATAAAATGCCTAGGAATACAACTAACAAGGGACATGAAGGAACTCTTCAAGGAGAACTACAAACTACTGCTCAAGGAAATAAGAGAGGACACAAACAGATGGAGAAACATTCCATGCTCATGGTTAGGGAGAATCAATATCGTGAAAATGGTCATACTGCCCAGAGTAATTTATTAGGGTTTTTTTTTAAAAAACAACTACGGTGATTACATAAATTGAGAATCATAAGTGACATGGCAATCTTATTTTATGCTATTGGCAGAGTTTCACTGTAAATTATTGTTAATTCAAGATAATCTGAGTCTACTATTTTAAAATATTTTCTATATTATCTATTAGTTTTTATAATTTGTTTTTGCTGATCTTGTTGCCTCATTTGGTAAATTATGCAGTTTTTCTTTTGTCTTGTGCCAAGGTGAAATGAATGACAAGAATAAAAATAAATTACTTTTATGAAATTTTTACAGAAAGGGCCACAGTCCAAAATTGTAATTAAAAAGAAAAAGAATATACTGGTCAGGTATCATATAGAACTAAGGAAAATCACATTTGTAAGAAGGAAAAGAAAGATATTTGGACATTTTTCATAATTGTGCATGAGTTGGACATTTCATTAATGAAATAATAATGAAAATTTTATATGTGGAGTAGTGAAATATATATGTAATATTAAATGGTTAATGTTGCTTGAAAAAAAATATGTTCTATAGAATAAAACACAACCTGGCAAATAAAAATGTATTTCATCTCAATAGTAGAAAATTCAGTTTACTATTGAGATGAAATACATTTTTATTTGCCAGGTTGTATTTTGTTCTATAGAACATATTCTTTTCAAGCAATATTATTTTTATGTTATATTGACACATATCAAATATGTAAACATGCATAAATATAAATCTCACAATTTAATAAAATGATAAAAAGTCCCAATTATAAGAAAAAATGAACAACCCACTCAGTAACTTACATATCAAAGAATAATTAAGTGAAAATTGAAACCTAAGTAAAACACCTAAAACTATGCTGTCAGAAGTTAGCAGTCCAAGGGTTATGAGCATTAAGCAAGAAAAAAAATTAAACAATTAACTACTGATTTACTTCAAACAATAAGAAGAAATGATTGCAAATTAGAAAGGGATACATTAATAAAGACATAAAAAATTTTGAACGCAAAACAAAATAAAACTTACAGAATTGATTAACCTAAAACTTTAAGATTTTGAAAAGTAATAAAATCTAATGTTTTCTAATTAGTTTAATAAAAAATAAAGAGAAAAATAATTTAAAGAATGACTCAAAACAATCCTGCATGATCTACACATGTACCCCAGAATCTAAAGTACAATAAAATATATATATTGGAACTTGAGGAAATATTTGTATACCCAAGCCCATCACATGGTTAGTAATAGCCAAAATATAGAAGCAGTCCATTGAATGGCTGAATGGAGAAACAAAATTGGTATGTACATGCAATGAAATATTATTCCACCTTTAAAAGGAAGGCAATTCTGACATATGGATGAATGTTGAGGGCATACTTCATCATGCCTGGCCACAAAAAGCCTTTTTATTCACTTTTCCTGTGTTTGTAGAGAAACAGTCTCATTTTTGCTAATATTATCTGCAAGGTACTAGTACAATGTAATTATTAATAACAGGACTAATACTATATCAAAAAACACCAATAAATTCTCTAATGTCTGTAGGTATGTGCATTACATTTTTTATTATTCTTTATTATTTTATAATTTTTTATAATTATACATTACATTATTTATTATATAATAATATATTTCATTAGGATAACTATTTTTCAAAGATAAATAAATAGAAGGTAATATTATATAATTAAAATTGATTATAAAAATGTGTTTATAATCTCATTTGCACATAAGCATGGGATTGTTCAACATAAAACAAAAATTACCTTTTTAACAAATGTCAGTTTAGCTTTACATGTGATGCCAAAGTCAGATGATTAAAATTAAAACACATGCATAAGAAAATATTATGTTTCCTTTGGGTATATATATCCAGAAGAGAGATTTCTGGCTGCACCTATCTGCATTTCCAACATCATACAAGGGTTTCCTTTTCTCCACACTTTTGTCAATTCTGATGGTAGCAATTCTAGTGAGTGTAAGGTGATATCTCATAGTGATTTTAATTTTGATTTTCCTGATGATTAATGATAGTGAGCTCCTTTTCATATACCTGCTGCCCATTTTTGTGCCTTCTCTGGAAATATACACACAGAAAACACAATTAACACCCCATAAAAATACCTGCACTCCCATTTTGATTGCAACGTCATTCACAATAACCAAGGTATGACACAAACATAAATTACCATTGATAAATAAATTGATAAGGGAACTGTACAGTGCATGTGTTTTGTATGTGTCACATAGTACAATAATGTGCATAATATGTATTATATACTTCTGTATTAATATATTATATATAATTTGAATATTATGTCATATATAATATTATAACACATAATTATGTATGTGTATAAATCTCTATAATTATTACATTCAACTGATGACTTTTTTTTCTTCCTTTTAGAAGAACATTGAAGCAATTATAAGAACACTTTTATTAAACTATCTTAAGAATTGTACACCTATTTTTCTTCTTTGGCTTAGTCCATTTTGTGCGGCTATAACAAAATACTACAGACTGGATAATATTTAAACAAAGAAATTATTTTTTCTCATGTTTTTGGAGGCGGGGAAATCTAAGCTTAAGAGGCTGGCAACTGGCAAGGGCCATCTTACTGTGGAATGACTATGCCTTCCCATGGGAGAAGGTGGGAGGGCAAGAGAGAGCACGCACGAGAGAGACAGAGAGCAAGATGGGGCTGAATACCTCCTTTTATAGGAAACCCACTCCCAAGATAAGGACATTAATCTATTTATGGGCCCAATACCTCTTAAAGGGCGCATATTGTTAAAATGGCAATTAAATTTGAACTTGGTTTCGGAAGAGAGAGTGAATTCATAGCACTAGTGTTACTATAGCCAAACCTCTGCTTCTGTTTCAGCTATTTCTTTTACTTGTAGGTGAGTCCCTTCCAATTATGCTAATTCAATAATGTTACTCTTACTTCCTCCCTTTTCATTTTTATAATTTTTCCTTCTCTACTGAATAATATTAATCAGCATATAAGTGATTTATATTTTTGATCATTACAAGAAATATCTTTTTTCTTTGATTTCCATTTCCCTGGAGCTCTTAATTTATTTGCTCATTTTCCAGCAAAACCCCTAAAATGTTATCTAGCCTTTCTGTCCCCTCATTTTCTTTTTCCATTTCTCTTAGATGATCTTTTAAGATTTTCCTAAACACTCCTCTAAAAATGGTCTGTTTATGATCATCATAACTACCTCATAGCTATGAAAGGTGAGAGCTCTGTCTTTATGTTAATTGAGCTATAAGTAAGTAGTATTTAACTTTAACATGGAAGACATCCTAGAAACCTAGAAATTTATTTGGCTTCCATGGAAACACTCTTGGTTTCTCACCCTTCCCTCTTACTTTTCACAGTTCTGTATCTTAGTTAAAAAAAAATCAAAGGAGAATCAACACCTTCTCTTCCCTCAGTAAGCAAAACCAAATGAGTGGAGTGGTAAGAGAAGCTCAAAGAGCAAGTTGACCTGCACTAACTTCTATACTTTTTTTCTTTGCCAGTTTCTTTTCTCCTAGACGTCTTAAAATTAGAGTTCTCAGCTTCCACACGTCTCTATCTGCAATCACTCTGTTGGTAATATCACCCAGATCCTTGGCTCCACAGGATTGACAATCGGCTTCAACCCACATTTCTGCAGAAAATTTCAGGCCTGAAATTTCCACTTGAATATCTAGTAGTTATTTCAAATTTAACATGTCAAATTAAACTCTTCGTATTGCCTTCATATCTCTTTGTAAATCTTCAAAATGTTCCCATTCCAGTTAATGATAATTCTATACATGTAGACCTTTATCTCAAGGCTATTTGTGTTTTCTTTCGATTTTCCCTCTCAGTAGACCCAAATATGAAACTCTGACATTTCTGTGCTAAGGAATATAATCACGGTGTAGACGTGACTTTACGGAAGACTTAGGGTACTATTGGTTTGGTAGGGTGTGCTCAGTATGCCCCACTGGTGGGTCTTGTCACCTTTTTGGCATCTTGCAGTTATCCCCCTCAGAGCCTGTCTGCTCTCTCTCATCCATTTTCTAAAGCTTTGCCCCTGCCATGATATCATCCCTCCCAGTCACAGGGTTTGGAGATGCTCAGTCCATTCCTATAGTCTCCATTTTCATCACATCGACAATCATATCCTGACTGAGCAAATGTGAAAATCAACAAGCCATTTTTATTTTTGAAACCATATATATGGCTCAGTTGGTATAATACAATTGAATATATTTTTATAGAAACAGTTCAACTGTATTTTATTATCCAGAATAAATGCGGTGTGTTTTTGGAAGAACTCCCTGTTTTTATCCCAGAAATTTTGGTGCTCCCTCTTATTTATTCTAACTGCATTTATGTCTCTATTGTAGTGATTGTTTCCACATTAAAATTCTCCACCAGAGGATAAGTGCCCTAGCTTGAGTAACAGGGTGTATGCCAGGAACTCTATTAATAATTTTAAATTTATTTAATAAATGAATGAATCAACATTCACTAAAGCAGTGTTAAATTTCATTAATATGGATCATTTGCTGTAGGCCATGAAACACATTCAAGCATTGGAAAGCATAATTTTCCTTACTCACTTAAAATGGCAAATGTACTAAGCCATTCACAGTGTAAGTCTGGAATGACCTCCAGAGTTTCCAACAATTTATGAAATCCCATTTGGATTGCTATAGATAGCAAACTGCCAAACCACAGGCCCAGTCTAGAAAACACATCACAACAGCATAGGAATGTGGAATGTCAATAAAGTCAGCTCACCAACAATCCTCTGAAAATTCACCTTTTTGTTAGTATATCATAAAAAAGTTCTTTCAGCAACAGCCCAGTCCTTCCAGGTGTTTTGAAATTTTCAATTACTCATGAGTTTCATGCAAAATAAATAAGAAACATGTTGATTTGACACTTTAATAAGCAATAATGAGGTTTAGGGCTAAAATAGAAATCAATTGTGTATACTCTTTATCTACAGTGCCATCAACTTAATAACATGTGACAATTTTATTAACCTAGGAGTCTCACTTCTTTATTTAATTGTTTTCCAGGATGACTACGTTCTGATTGCCAGTGATTTGTCCTTCATATTTACATAATTAAGCATACTGTCTTATCTTTTTGCTTATAAATGAACTAAAAATTTCATCCTGCTGTGGTTTCTTTTTTTGAAAAGTTAAGATGTGAATTTAAAAATCTATTAAAGCAAGCTATGAAAGAGAAGTATCTCTTTGTAAAGCAGCTAATTCCTAGGGACAGAAAGCCTAACATTTAATTTTTAGGACTTACTTAATACAATTTCAAAATCTGATTAAAAATAGAAAGCTATGGATGGCATTTTCATAGTAGAAAAAATGTTAGCAGCTACAAGCTTTAAGAAGTAACATCTTTTCAAAATTTATTTTATTCTATAGTACTATCAACTTAACATAAAATATTTAATTATTGGTGCCATGATAGTACATTGTAGCTCATGGTATTCTAGGCCAAAATTGCAGTGTAACTTCAAAATAGTTACAGTACCGTTTGTTCTTTACTAATTTACATACTAATTGTGTCAGATAAAGAACAAACTGCTGAAGTTGTGCAGATAAAGCAAAGAATGAATCAAATTTTTCTTCTGACTCAATGAGAGAGTCTTGGGTGGCATATTTATGATAATTGTCAGGGTAATTTTAAAAAAATGCTCATCCTATAACAACACTGGTAAATTGATATATTTGATAACTTCAGGTTTGAGTGACTCTGCAATTTGTGGTTTCACAATGCTCAGCATGTCAACTGAAGCTTCATTGAGCTGAGCAAAGTGCAATTAAAAATTCGGCAAAGCAAGAGTGCTGCAGCAACTTTTGGACCTTTTACCTCATTTCACAGATACCTTCATCCAGATGACAAACGTCAGTGTTGGTTCTGTAAGGAAACCACGTTGCTCCATTTCCTACATTGTCATTCTAGTCACCTGATTCATTTTAGAATATATTTACCTATGTTCCTCATGATTGTGCTTAGTTTTCCATGTCTCGTGAATCCCGAATCAGTTTCATTAAAAAAACATACCTTCTGGGCACATTATTCTTCTCATGAGTTTAGCCTTCAGTTCTACAAAATCAAGCTGTTTTTAACTTCAGGATATCTGGCACAGCTAACATTTTCTTTAGCTTTCATTAACTCACTCTACACTTCCAGCTGGAAAATAGGTGATGAATCATTCTTGATTTCTTTCTGTCTTTCCTCTCCAAATCCTTTTCTGTAAAGTCTCCTCATTGCTATCCCCTAAAAATATATGTACACAATGTTTTTCATTTCCTCTGCTGTGATTTTAATAGCTTCTTCCTGGGATCTTGATTTCAACAGCCTCTTCCTAATGCTATTCTCAACACTACTGTCAGTGAACTTCTAAAAATGGATTCTGTGTTTGACTGTAGGAAACATTTCAATATTCTGTATCTTCAGTAACCTTTGCAACCCAAGTGTCCCTGCCCAAAGTGTCTCTGTTCTTGAGTTGGAATGTAGAATATTCAGGTGGAGATGCTGTTACAAAAAAAAGACTGAATCATCAGGCTATCAGAAAGATAGACTAGGTGTCTAACATAATAACTTTAATAATTGTACTTATAAATATTTTCACATTGAAATATAATTTTATTAATGACTTTTTTGTTTTAGCCTCACTGTCTTCCATTATTTCAAGCTATTAAAAATTAAAGATGACCCGTAGCAAGGGGCTATGGCATCTACCTTTTTTTTTTAATTTTTTAATTTTTTTATTTTTTTAGAATAAAAAGAATGAAAGAGAGAAAGAGGAAGAGATTTTAGAAAAAGAGAGAAAAGGAGAAAGAAAGAAACAGCAAAAGAAAGAAAAAAGAATGAAAGAGAAAGAAAGAGGAAGAGATTTTAGA
>CAUYQU010103368.1:0-49405 GCA_963574635.1 Cheracebus regulus
GATTACAGGCATGAGCCACCGCGCCCGGCCAAGGTTGCTCTTTTTTTTTTGTCCCTTTCATAGTGGTAGCAAGGGTGAATTTTGAGATGGCCCCAATCATCTATAGGAATACTTACTTGAAAGTTTTGTGTCTCTGCCCTATAGCTGAGTTTGTCTTGTAGAAAATATCTGTGGAATTCAATTTTATTATTTAAAGTAGTTTTTCTATGAACCAGCTGTGGTCTATAACTTGACAGTATTAATATCAAATAACAAGACCTTAAATCATGGTTCACATACTCAACAAATATGTGACTAAGACTAGTTTTTCAAGTAGATCAGTTTTGGAACACATTAATTGTAACTAGACTAGCTATTTTACAATTAAGAAAACTTTATAAACTGCTTTAATTTATAAAGGTTTTGAACCTTTTTAGAGATTATTATTTTACAGCATATTCTTAAATATTACTGTTGAGCCATATATATGACAATGGTGGACTTTAATGAATGTCTAAACATCTGTAGTAACGTGTAATGCTACCTTCATTTTTTGTTGGTATGCTAAAGAAACTTTTTAAAGTATCTAACTTTTTAAAAAATTGGTTTGTTTGGATTTGAGACTGAGCTCCCATCTCCTAGGCTGCAGCGCACCTCCTACTCCACCCTGATTAAAACCTTCTTGGCAATTAAAAAAAAAATTATTTATTTTATATGCTTACACATTTTTCCATGGTACTGTAGGTCATTTTAGTGATTAAATTTGACATTTTTGACAGAAAAACAGGTCAGTGAGTTCCTTGGGATCCAAAAGTGGTTGAGTGAAAAGGGGCAGGAGGGAACTGTTAGAGTGATTCTACAGTTGTACTGCATCTTGATTATAGTATGACTATGCATTAGTCAAATCATAACAGGGTGAATTTTACTGAATGTAAATTCATACTTCAATAAACATGACTTTAAAAACTTACAAAAACAACAACAAAAGAACGACTGGGTGCAGTTTATATCTGTAATCTCAGCACTGGGAGGGCAAAGCAGGAGACTTGGGCCCAGGAGTTCAAGATTAGAATGAGCAACATACAGAGACCCTGTCTCCACAAAAAAATAAAAAATTAGCCAGGCACAGTGGCTCATGCCTGTAGTCCCAGTTACTCAGGAGGCTGAGGTAGGAGGACTGCTTGAGGCTAGGAGTTAGAGGTTATAGTGAGCTATGATCATGCCACTGCACACCAGCCTGAGTGCCAGAGACTCTGTCTGTAAATAAATAAATAAAACCTTTTTTTTTTTTTGAGACAGAGTTTCCCTCTTGTTGCCCAGGCTTGAGTACAATGATGCAATCTCAGTTCACCACAACCTCCACCTCCCGAGTTTAAGCGATTCTCCTACCTCAGCCTCTCAATTACATGCATGCATCACCACGCCTGGCTAATCTTTTGTATTTTAAGGAGAAACAGGGTTTCTCCATGTTGGTCAGGCTGGTCTCAAACTCCCAACCACAGGTGATCCGCCTACCTCCGCCTCCCAAAGTGCTGGGATTACAGATGTGAGCCACTGCACTGGCATTTTTTTTTTTAAAGAGTGCATTATGTTTAATGAGGTAGAGATGCCAAAGCTTCCCTAGCAAGATGTAGAAGAGGCAATTCAAAAGCTTAGGGAGATAGAAATGTTGGAATGGATTTTTCATGTGTAACCTATGTTGCACAAGAAAGCCCGAAAGATAATCCTTTCACTCAGGCATTGAGAAATACACTAGTGAGGCTGGGCATGGTGGTTCACACCTGTAATCCCAGCACTTTGGGAGGCCAAGGCAGATGGATTACTTGAGGCCAGAAGTTCAAGACCAGCTTGGCCAACATGGCGAAAGCCCAACTATACTAAAAATACAAAAATTAGCCAGGTGTGGTGGTGCACACCTATAATCCCAGCTACTTGTGAGGCTGAGGCACGAGAATTGCTTGAACCCAGGAGGCAGAGGTTTCAGTAAGCAAAGATCACACCACTGTACTCCAGCCTGGGCAACAGAGCAAGACCCTGTCTCAAAAAAAAAAAAAAAAAGTGCATTAGTAAGGGGATCCCCTTCATCCTTGAAAAGCTCTGTGGTTGCTCCCCTTTGCAGTGGCTCCCTGTTCCCCTAGACATGGGTTGGCAAACTGTCTACAAAAGGCCACAGATAAACATTTTAGGTTTTACAGTCCATAAGGTCTGTGTCACAACCCCCAGGTATGGCCATGGAAGGTGCCACCACTAAGTGGGTTCCCTGATTTCAACGGGGTAACAGGATCCTAGACTAACAGAGGCCAAATAGCAGCACATAATCACCAAAGACAAGGTGGAAACATCTACTGTATCTACTATAAAGACAGTAGGGTTGTACTGGTAATCAGAATATCTTGGCCCACCAGGATCTTTGGCAGTCATAGATCACAGTATTCCACAAACAGCCTACAAAAACAGACTCATATGTACAACTGAAAAGAAACTCAAGCTCTGGTAGTAAAAACCTGACAGAAAAAGTTTTGACCTCTCATCTAATTTCCAGACCCAAGTCAATTAACAAACTCAGGTCCCTTGAGGAATAAACCTGTAATCCCACAAGTAAAAGTACATACTGTAAATCCTCATCCAAGCTTCTCCAAAGGCCATTTACTAGAGTGACTATGGATTAGAGAAAAGGAAATACCCAGATCTTTCAGAGATTACTAATTCCTGGGGACCCAAAATGCTACTGTGGTCTATCAGCCAAAGTGAGTGCTGACAGTGGTCAGGTAACAGATGAAATGCTTAGCTCAAGTCCAACTCACAGTGGACCCTGTAGTAGTACAATGGACCTACTTTGTTATCTCCTCAGTTCCTGAATAAATAATTGGAACAGATATACCTGGCTATTGGCAGAACTCCCATATTGGCTTTCTGACCCAAATGATAAGAGTCATTTTAATAGTAAGGGCTAAATGGAAGCCCCCAGAACTTCCCCTCCCTACTAATATATTAAGCCAGAAACAATACCACATCCCAAGGAGAATTCAAGAGCTTAATGCCACCATCAAAGACTTGAAAGAAACAGGGGTAGTGATGCCTGTTATATCTCGATTTAACTCACCAGCTTGTCCTGTGCAGAAGTCAGATGGATCTTATTGACTATCACAAACTTGTGGACTATCAGAAACTTAACCTAGTGATTATTCCAATTGCAGCTGATGCCCCAGATATAGCATCTTTACTGGAGCAAATCAACATGGATGACAGCACTTGGTATACTACTATTAACCTGAATAATGCCTTTTTCTCCATACAAATCTGCAAGAACCACCAGAAGCACACTGCTTTTACCTGCCTTTTACATGCATATGTGTCTAGCCTCAGGGCTATACCATTCTACCATAATGTAGCCCACAGAGATTTTGATATCATGACATTCCAAAAAAAAAAAAAAATCACTAGTCAACTATACTGACGTTATGCTGAGTCTGATGAATAGCAAGTAGCAAATATGTTAGATGCTTTAGTAAGACATACACATACTAGTTGATGAGAGGTAAACACTACAAAAATTCAGAGACCCATTGCAGCAATGAAATGTCAGGATTCAATTTTCCAAAGCCTGTCAAAATTTCCCTTCCAAAGTGAGTAAGTTGCTGTAATTAACATCACCAACAATGAAAAAGGAGGTACAATGTTTGGTAGGCTTCAACCCAGCTACAAAGTTACCTATAAGGCTGACCGTTTAGAGTGGGTTTCAGAGCAAGAGAAGATTCTGTAGCAAGTTTAAGCTGTGGTTCAAGCTGCTTTGCCATTTGGGCCTTATGATCCAGCATATCCAATTATACTTGAAGTGCCCATGCCAAATAGGGCTGCTGAATGGAGCCTTTAGCAGGCAAGAAAAAGAGAATCATAGCCCAGATTTCTAGAATTTTGAGAAAATCTATGCCCTCTTTTGCAGAAAATTATTCATCTTTCAAAAAATAGCTTCAGGCTTGCTATTGGGTGGGTCTTGGCAGAGACCAAATGCCTAACCATAGGACATAATGTGAATACATGGCCTGAGCTTCTCATCATCAACTAGATGTTATCCAACCTACCTAGTCTAGTTTGGCATGTGCAGCACTATCTATCATCAAGTGAAAATATATAAAAAGCCAAATCCAAACAGGTCCAGAAATATAAGTAAGTTACATAGCAGGTAGCTCAGACTTCAGCACTCCTGTTGCATTGCTTCCTCTCCCTCAATCCAAGTCAATGGCCTCCTGAGAGCTCCATATGACCATTTGACTGAGGAAAGAAGAAAAACTCAAGTCTGGTTTATACATAGCTCTGCACAACATGCCAGTATCACCAAAAAGTGAACAGCTACAGCACTATGGCCCCATTTAAAGAGATAGCACTGAAGGGCAATGATGAAGAAAAATCTTCCCTTCAGAAGGCAGAACTTTGAGGGGTGTATTTGGTTTTCTCTTTTGTCTGAAGTAAAACATGGCCAGAGAAGCAGAGATTTACACTGATTTATGAACAATTATTAAGGATTTTGTTCACTAGTTAGGAACTTGGAAGGAAACGGTTACAAGGAAATCTGGGAGAAAGATATGCTGATGAAACTCTCAAAAAAAGGCACAGACTATGAAGATATGTGTGTCCCATGTGAATAATGACTTGCATTCACAGTGGAGAAGGCTCTTAATAACCAAGTTGACAAAATGACGTACTTCATGAATATCAAAGTTAGACACTTTCCATAGCTACCAGAGTGCTTGGTCAATAAATTCATGGGAAAAATGGTCATGAAGGCTACGCATGGGCTCAACAACATGGTCTTCCCCTAAACAGGGCTTACCTGACTAAAGCTACTGCTAAATGTCTAATCTGTCAATAGCTCAGACCAGCACTGAGCCCTGAATATGTACCATTTCCCAAAAACTAGCTAGCCACTTGGTGGCAGGTTGATTACACTGGACTTCTATTATGGGGAGTAAAGACAGGAGTGAGGCCAGAGATTTGTCCTCACTAGAACAGACATGTATTCTGGATAAAGATTTGCCTTCTCTGCCTATAATGTTTTTGTCAGTTCCACCACCCATGAACTTATATAGAAGTGCCCGATCCACCATCATGACATCCCAATTCCATACAGCGTTGCTGCTTCTTTAAAAAAAAATTCTTTTTTGAGACAGAGTCTCCCTCTGTCACTCAGGCTGGAGTGCAGTGGCACAATCTTGGCTCACAGCAACCTCCGCTTCCTGGGCTAAAGTGATTCTCCTGCCTCAGCCGGGACTACAGGCGTGTGTCACCATGCCCAGCTAATTTTTTTGTGTTTTTAGTAGAAACAGGGTTTCACCATGTTAGCCAGGCTGGTCTCCAACTCCTGACCTCAGGCAATTACCCACCTTGGCCTCCCAAAGTGCTGGGATTACAGGCATGAGCCACTGTGCCTGGCCAAAAAGAAATATTTTTTAAAAATAGAGACAAGGTCTCACTGTGTTGCCCAGGCTGTTCTCAAACTCCTTGGCTCAAGTGATCCTCCTGCCTTGGCCTCCCAAAGTGCTGGGGTTATAGGCATGAGCCACTGGGCCCACCCCACACAGCATTGCTCCTGACCAAGAAAGTAATTTCATAGTAAAGAAATGCAGAAATGGGCTCATGTCCATGGACTTAACTGGTGGTGTCACCCTGATCACCCAAAATAGTTGGCCTAATTAAAATAATGAATTGATTACTAAAGACTCAGTTACAGTTTCAGGAAGACAATACCCTGAAAGGATGGGGTAATGCTTTCAATCAGAGACCCTTACATGGTGCTGTCTCTTCCCACAGTCAGAATACACAAGTCTGGGAATCAAAGGGTAGGAGCGTGTGTGGCTCCACTCACTATTATATCCAGCAATCTACTCACTGAATTTTTGCTTTCACTCCTAACAACTGAGTTCTGCTGGCTTGGAAGTGTTAGTCCCTAAGCAAGAAATACATCTACTAACATACACAACAATGGCTCAATTGCATTAGAAGATGAGACTGCCACTTGGCTATTTGGGACTTCTTACACCACTGAACCAAAAGGCTGAACCTACTGGTTGAGAATGATTGAGACTACACAGTGAAAGCAAGGAGGACTACATCTAAAACCCAAGGGATTATCTGAGGCACCTCTAAATACTTCCATGCCAAAAACAAAGATTAATGGAAAACTACAGCGATGAAGAAAAGGGCTGGACTAATGTGGGAACAAAAGTTTGAGTCATTTCACCAAGTAAAGAACTTAGGTTCTGGCCGAGGGGCAAGGGAAACGTGAAATAGGTAACTAAACAAAGAAGCCTAGATATCAACTATGGCCTCATTACTAATTACAGAAATGAGAATGATGAACTTTCTTTTTGTTATATTTGCTATTTATTTGTATGTTCTAACCATTTTCTTCTTCCCATTATCCAAAATTGAAATTAGTTTAGTTTTTTTGAGACAGTTTCATTCTGCCGCCCAGGCTGGAATGCAGTGCTGCAATCTTGGCTCACTGCAACCTCTGCCTACCAGGTTCAAGTGATTCTCTTGCCTCAGCCTCCTGGGTAGCTGGGATTATAGGTGTGTGCACCACATCTGGCTAATTTTTATATTTTTTTTGTAGAGATGGGGTTGTGCCATGTTGGCCAAGCTGATCTAGAAACTCCTGACCTCAAATGTTCTGCCCGTTTCAGCCTCCCAAAGTGCTGGGATTACAGGTGTGAGCCACCACACTCGGCCTGAAATTAGATTTATAATACAACTTTTGGTAACAAACTAGTCAGTGGAACTTGTTTTTTTTCCACATGAAAATCTTTATGCTAATGCATACTTGAATACTTTTCATCAAAGTATGTAGTAAAAAGAAAAAAAGGCAGCTTAAGAAAATTAGAGCATTTCAAAGAAAACACTTTAAAGCATATACATGAAGGTGGCAGGGTGTGGTGACTCACACACCCCTGTAATCCCAGCACTTTGGGAGGACGAGCAGGCCTGGAGAACCTGTCTCTACTAAAAATACAAAAATTAGCTGGGCATGGCAGCACGCACCTGTGGTCCCAGCTACTCGGGAGGCTGAGGGGCAGGAGAATCACTTGAACTGGGAGGCAGCGGTTGTAGTGAGCCAAGATTGTGCCACTGCACTCCAGCCTGGGCGAAATAGTTATTCTCAAGGAAAAAAAAATGTATACAAATGAAGAACATTTTGCTATACCATGAAATAAATGCAGCACTGTAAGATAAAGGAAGATGAATATAAATGGAGTTTTGGCCATTTTTATTTTATTATTTTGAGATAGAGTCTTGTTCTGTTGCCCAGGCTGGAGCGCAGTGGTACAATCTCCTGGGTTCCAGTGATTCTCCTGCCTCAGCCTCCCAAGTAACTGGGATTGCAGGCATACACCACCATGCTCGGCTTTTTGTATTTTTAGTAGAGCCGGGGTTTCATTATGTTGGCCTGGCTGGTCTTGAACTCCTGACCTCAAGTGATCCACCTGCCTCAGCCTCCCAGAGTTCTGGGATTACAAGCATGACCACCACACCCGGCTAGAGTTATGGCCATTTGCCCCTACACATGCTACAGCCATCTTTAACCTGCTTAACTTAATCTCAATGACTACAGTTTTTTCTTTTTTCCTCCTATTAAGTATATTTCAGGCTATTCAGCAGATGCTTGTGATTCTGGAGGTTCAAACTGCTGGTGAAAGTTTATTCTGTTTCCTCAGTTTTTCAGGAGCTTTTCTCTATAAAATGATCTGCTGCCTAAAGTACCCTCTTTCTCATCAACAGACACTTAATTCAAAAAGTAGCTTCCTGAAACTTCTTTGTTTATAACTTTCATTGTTGGAGTTAGGTCATATCCTGCTAACAATAGTCTTACTGGAATTGATTCACCGTTTACTGGTGTATCATCCATTATTTCATATTTGGCAGCTGTTTCTCTTTCTGTTGTGGTACTTACTGGGTCCAAATGCTGTGATCTCTTTTTTGATCAGTTGTATCCCCTTATGTTGTATTTTTATTCTTAAGTAAATTTTTGAAACAGTCACATCCCTTCAATGATACTTTATTATATTCAAATTCTTTATGTAGATAATCTTCAATGCCCACTTCCATCAGGATAGGTGGCAAGTTGGTGCACAGTAAGATCACATTCTTTTTATCAAGTCTGTCAGTCTTCTTACTACTATCACTTCAGTACATCAAGAGGACATTAGCACCAATGTAAGCTTCTTATGGCTTTTCAACTTGTATAAATTCAAAATTATAACTTCTGTTCTGAGTCAGTTCTCCCAGGTAAGGCTAGTTCTTTTACTAGGTTTACAAACTCATAAGTATCACTCTTATCATAGAAAAGTTCAATTTAATGTACAAATTAAATTCTAATTTTTTAGTGCTCTATCCTCTTTCTAGTCTCTTTCACCCTTCTTGAAACAGATTCTCCATCATAGAGGAGATAGTGTTTTTCCACTTTGCCATTTTCAGTTTTCATTTCTGCCATTTTCTTGGTTTCCTCATCATTAAGGACAATATCAGTCTCACACATCAGATGAAAAAAGCCTCCAAGAAAACTGTCAGTGACACTGCCTCATCCCTGGCTACTTCACTCCTCTTCTCTCAGAACTCCACCCCTGCCCCCACCCCGCTCCCATCATGTGACCTTGGGCCTCTGCCACTGTAACTTCAATTCGAGGACTGATAAACAGCCAGTTGGTGACTCACACCTATAATCTCAGCACAATGGGAGGCTGAGGCGGTGGTTCACTTGAGCTCAGGAGTTCTGAGACTAGCCTGGGCAACATTGTAAAACCCTGTCTCCATTAAAAAACAAACAACAAAAAAAATCCAAAACACAGCCACCAATGGATACAATGACTATCGGAACTGAGCATGTTCTCATTTCTCATTTTTAGAACAAGGGTGAGAGTTTCATGCTCTGTCTGACATAGTTCTATCTTGTTAGGTTAGAAACATAAGAGTTGTTTCATTGTTATATGGGAGCTCAGGTGCGTATAAAGTACGTATGGAAGCTAAGTAGCCAAAATAATAGCTGTGCAAGTAATCAATACATTGCCTCTCAACTCCAAATCTTTCATTGCCCTGCTTGTAACAACGTAAACATTTCTCCCTAGACAGCTGGCATGATACTAAGCTTAGTAGAGGGCACGAGTGGTGGGGGGGTTTCCTCTTCCTGGTTCCAGTGTGCTTTTCCGTCTTACTTCCATGGTGCTCTGCTGGTGTGCGGAACACCCCACAGTGCTCACCCCAACAAGCTTTAGTAGGCACTTCCATGGACATCTTCCCAGGCAAATTCCACCAGTGTCTCAAACAGCCTGGTGAGGATGCAGTAGCACCCCCACATACAGCTTCCTGCTTAACTACCTTTGAGGTAGGAGACCAGCAGGACTTAATTTCCTGTTGCACTCTGCTGACTGGAGTGAGATTTGGCTGAAACCAGCAGATGCTGACAAAAGTAACCTCTAGGCAGACGCTGCCGCCGCCTGGTCTTGTAGTATCGGCCATGGTCAACCCCACCGTGTTCTTCGACATTGCCGCCGACGGCGAGCCCTTGGGCCGCGTCTCCTTCGAACTGTTTGCAGACAAGTTTCCAAAGACAGCAGAAAACTTTCGTGCTCTGAGCACTGGAGAGAAAGGATTTGGTTATAAGGGTTCCCGCTTTCACAGAATTAATTCAGGGTTTATGTGTCAGGGTGGTGACTTCACACGCCATAATGGCACTAGTGGCAAGTCCATCTACAGGGAGAAATTTGATGATGAGAACTTCATCCTAAAGCATACAGGTCCCAGCATCTTGTCCAAGGCAAAGGCTGGACTCAACACAAATGGTTCCCAGTTTTTCATCTGCACTAAGACTGAGTGGTTGGATGGCAAACATGTGGTCTTTGGTAAGGTGAAAGAAGGCATGAATATTGTGGAGGCCATGGAGCGCTCTGGGTCCAGGAATGGCAAGACCAGCAAGAAGATCATCACTGCTGACTGTGGACAACTTTAATAAGTTTGACTTGTGTTCTACCTTAACCACCAGACCATTCCTTCTGTAGCTCAGGAGAGTACCCCTCCACCCCATTTGCTCGCAGTATCCTAAAATCTGTGCTCTCGCTGCAGTTCCCTTTGGATTTTCCTTGTTCCCTTCCATGCCTAGCTGGATTGCAGAGTTAAGTTTATGATTATAAAATAAAGACTAAATAACAACAACAACAAAAAAAGTAACCTCTAGTTGTCCTCATGGCTTATTAGCATGAAGACTCTCCTACCAGTGCAATGGCAGTTTACAAATGCCATGGCAACAGCCTAGAAGTTACCTTATCTGAAACCAGAAACTTCTAGCCCCTTTTCCATAAAGTTATAAATAACCTGCCTGTTAATTAGCATATAGTTACTAACAGATATAAACAGCTAGCTAGCAGCCCACAGGCACCAATTCTGGGCACACTGCGTATGGGCTAGCCCTGCTCAGCAAGCAGAGCATTGGTTCAATAAAAGTTTCTTTCACCACTGGCTCATCCTTGAATTTTTTTCTGGCAAAGCCAAGAACCCTCCTGGGTTAAGCCCCAGTTTGGGGACTTGCTTGCCCTATATCACCTTGACCTGCAGCAACTCAGCAAACATCTTTACTACCAAGTGGAGACCTCCTTCAAGCTACCCAATCAGCACTTTTCCAAATTTGTTATTTGTGTCCTCTGCCCCAACCCTAATGGTAGTGACTATTCCCTGTATCTGTCATTCCTGTATTCTTTTTTCTTTTCCTTTTTTTTTTGAGACAGTGTCTAGCTCTATTGCCCAGGCTGAAGTGCAGTGGCACAATCTTGGTTCATTGCAACCTTCACCTCCTGGGTTCAAGCAATTCTCCTGCCTCAGCCTCCTGAGTAGTTGGGATTCCAGGCACCTACCACTACACCTGGTTAATTTTTGTATTTTTAGTAGAAATGGAGTTTCACCATGTTGGTC
Organism: Cheracebus regulus; assembly: GCA_963574635.1. Taxonomy (NCBI): domain Eukaryota; kingdom Metazoa; phylum Chordata; class Mammalia; order Primates; family Pitheciidae; genus Cheracebus; species Cheracebus regulus. Next base: position 10,936 of record CAUYQU010103368.1, read on the forward strand.
AGGCTGGTCTCGAACTCCTGACCTCATGACCTGCCTGCCTCAGCCTCCCAAAGTGCTGGGATTACAGGTGTGAGCCACTGTGCCCAGTCTCCTGTATCCTTTAGAGTTCTCTTTATCCCTGTAGTAAATTCTCTGTTCAAATAATGGTGTAGCTTCTGTCTCCTGACTAGATTATGATCAAAATATTGGCCATTAAAAATAGCATAAATCTACATAATAGGAAAGAGTGGGAGAAATAAATGAAAGATGTTTAACTGAAAGAAAATAAATCTGAAGAAAATAAATCTGAAAGCATCTCTTTAATCTCTAAATGTCTAAAAAGCTATCACCTACAGCACAACATACTGTATCTGTTGCTAAGCACTAACAGCAGCAGCAGAAATAGCAGAATGCCTGTTCATTTTACACAGAAAAACTGAAGATCAGAAATATTAATTTGTTAAATAGAAAGCAAACCTTAAATGAAGACCTCTAAGGAGTCTAATGTTAATACTCAAGTTTACAGTTGACATAGTTTTGCATCTTCTCATTTCATTTTAAATTGCTGAAAACCCACTGGAGGGCCAGCCTTGCCAGTTTTTTGCAGTGACAGAGTCCTAAGTTAATTTTTTCACAAGAAACAAAGCAAAAAAACTCTTCTTTCAGCATGCCTGGAGTTCACTTTTTTTGTTTGAAGTTTCACCTCCAGTTTTGTCCTCTAGAAGCAGGGCATTTCTGCTTCACAATGGACAGATATGCTCTAGTTACATCCAATTAAAATTCTGTTACACAACCAATTAAGTAGGAAAAGGGGCTGATGGTCAAACAGAATGATTTATTAACAAAAGTATATAATGGGTTTAACTGTAAGGACTTTCTATGTGGACATTAATCAACATCCTAATATCATCTTACATTTAAATATTAACCCCTTCAACTAGGTTGCAAAGCACTGAAAATATTTTCTGTCACTTCAGGCAAACAACTATTTTTATAATTCTCCTTTTATGGAGCAGGAATGTTCGCCTCAAAGAGGGCAAATAACTTGCCTAGTAAATCAAAGCTAGTAGGTGCCCTATCCACAGCTTCCTCAAAATTTAAACAAATTGATGACAGAGAACAAATTTCCAGAAAGTTGTGCACCAATAACCTGGCAAGAATTATTGCAATTGCATCTGGTCTTGTTTTTAAGTTTCTTTTCCCATGTGAGGCCTGAAGCAAATAGATATTAAAGATTATTCATTCAATAGCTACAGAGCATCTATTATCCATCAGATAGCGTTCCAGGTGCTGGGCCACAGCAAGTGACCAAAATAAAAACCCTGTCCTTCTCATAAAATTTGTCTCTATAATATCTTCTTCTGGTAGGGAAAGGCAGATGAGATGAATAAACTGTAAAAATTATTAGAAAGTGCTATGACAAATGCCATGAAGAAAATTCAAGTAGAACAGTGGGATGAAAAAATAGAAGGGGTGCAATTTTAAGTAAGATAGCCAAGAAGTACTCATTGAGAAGGTGAAGTCAATCACGAATATACCAGAGGGAAGAACATTCCAGGCAGAGAAAACTGCTAGTGCTCAGAGCCCAAGGCAGGGGTCCACCTCGCTTGTTCAAGGAACAGTAGCAGGAACACCATGAAGCAAAGTAAGCAAAGGAGTAACTAAGAAAAGACCTGGTCAGAAAGATGACAAGGATATCATAGTGCCTTTTAGTGTCTGCTAAGAACTTTTGAGATGGGAAACTACAGGAGGGTTCTGAGCAAAAGAACAGTATGAACAATGTACAGGACCAGTCTCGATGTTTTTAAGAATATACTGCAGGGAGCAAGCAAATAGAAGCAGAGAGACTAATTTGGGAAGCTATTACAGTAGTCAAGGTTAATAATGGCGGTCCAATCAGGGAGAGAGCAACGGAGGTGGTAAGACGTGGTCAGGTTCCAAGTATCCTTTTCTGACAAATTAGGCGTGGGGTGTGAGAGGAGTAGAAGAGTACAGGGGAAACTGTGTCAGCCTGAACAAATAGAAGGACAGAAATTCCATTTAATGAGATGGGGTGGCAGGTGTTTTTTTTTCCCCCACTTCATTTTGATTTTAGGGTGGGGCAATCATGAATTCAGTTTAGAATATTTCAAATTTGAGATGTCAATTCTACGTCCAAATGGAGATTTCAAGCTCCTTAGTTCTCACTAAACCTCCTCATGGAATTTAACCAATATTGTATCTGTTCTTGCAAAATGTTCCCTATAACTTCTTAGCATTTAAGCAATGTTTACATATTTGTGCATTTCTCCCTGCAACTGGACAAACCAGAACAAACCCACAAGACAGCTAACATATAAAGCATCCCTTTAATTCTGAAGAGATCTGTGATATACACAATGGTTAATTTGGAAAAATTTTTTCCTTTAAATATGAGCTACATGTTTGTTTCTACCATTTTAAGGATTTTTAAGTGCACAGTTCAGTGGTATTAAGTACATTCACATTGTTGTGCAATCATCACTACCATCCATCTCCAGAACTTTTTCATCTTGCAAAACAGAAACTTTATGCCCATTAAGCAACCACACCTCCATTCCCTGCCTCTCTCAGCCCCTGGGAACTACCTTCTACTTTGTTTCAGTAAATCTGACTACTCTAGGTAATTCATATAAATGAAGTATATTTATATTTGTTTCTGTAAATCTGACTACTCTAGGTACCTCATATACATCTGTATTTTTGTGACTGGCTTTTTTCACTTAGCACAGTGTCTTTAAGGTTTATTCATGTTGTACCATATCAGACTTTCCTTCCCTTTTAAGGCTAAATAACATTCCATCATATGAACACACTACATTTTGTTTATTCATTCATGTGTTGATGGCACATTTGGTTTGCTTCCATCTTTTGGCTACTGTGAAGAATGGTGCTACAAACATGAGTGTACTAACATCTGTTCAAGTCCCTGATTTTAATTCCTTTGGGCATATATCCAGAAGTTGGGTTGCCGGATCTAACAATAATTCTATTTTTAATTTTTTGAGGAGCTACCATACTATTTTCCATAGCACTTTCATCATTTTACATTCCTACTAGCAGTATACAAGGGTTCTAATTTTTCTACATCCTTGTAAATACTTGTTAATTTATTGTTTTCATACCAGCCATCCTAATGAGTATGAAGTGATATCTCATTATGGTTTTGATTTGCATTTCTCTAATGATTAATGATGTTGAGCATCTTTTCATTTGTTTCTTGGCAAATTATGTATCTTCAATGAAGAAATGTTTCTTCAAGTCCTTTGCCCATATTTTTAATTGGGTTTTGTTGTTGTTGAGCTGTAGGAGTTCTTCATATATTCTGGATATTAACCCAAGAAGATACAAGATTTGCAAATATTTTGCCTCCATGGGTTGCCTTTTCACTCTATGGAGATACACAAAAATTTTCGTATTTCATATAGCCTAATTTATCTGTTTTCTTTGTCTGTGCTTTTGGTGTCATATCCAAGAAAACACTGCCAAATCCAACGTCATGAAGATATTTCCCTATGTTTTCTTCTAACGAATATATAACTTTGGTGTTTGTTTAGGTCTTTGTTCTATTTTAAGTTAAAAAAAAAAAAAAAAAGACGAAGATTGGGATAGAAAGGATTTCTCTCTGTTCCCAAGGACGAAGTGCAGTGTTGTGACCATAGCTCACTGCAGCCTTGGACTCCTGGGCTCAAAGGATCCTTCTGTCTCAGCTTCCTGAGTAGCTGGGACTATAGGCCCACACTACCACACCAGCCATTTTTTATTTTCTTTTAAGAGATGAGGTCTTCCTGTAGTGCCTAGGCTGGCCTTAAAATCCTTGCCGCAAGCAGACTTCTCACTTGGCCTCCAAAAGCGCTGGGATGATTGGCATAAGCCACTGTTCCCAGCAGGGTCTAACTTTTGTATGCGGATAGCCAGTTTTCTCCACACCATTTATTGAAAAGACCATCCTTTCCCATTGAATGGTCCTGGTACCATTGTCAAAAATTATTTTACTATGTATAAAAGAGTTTATTTCTGTGCTTTCCATTCTGTTCCTCGATCTATATGTTTCACTTTAAGTCAATACCACACAGTTTTGATTATTATAGCATTTCAGTAACTTTTGAAAATCAACATGTGAGACTTCCAACTTAGTTCTTTTTCAAGATTATTTTGGCAATTCAGGAGGGCTCCTTGAGATTCCAAACGTATTTTTCTATTTCTGCAAAAAATAGTGTTGAGATATTGAGGGGAAAAAAATGTTCTTTTAAAAACACATTTAGGCTAGGTGCAGTGGCTTATGCCTGTAATCCCAGCACTTTGGGAGGCTGAGATGGGGGGATCACTTGAGGTCAGGAGTTCAAGACCAGCCTGGCCAACATGGTGAAATACTGTCTCTACTGAAAATACAAAAATTAGCTGGGCGTGGCGGCAGGCATCTGTAATCTCAGCTACTAGAGAGGCTGAGGCAGGAGAATCACTTGAACCCAGGAGGTGGAGGCTGCAGTGAGCCAAGATCACACCAGTGCACTCCAGCCTGGGCAACAAAGCAAGACCCCTTCTCAAAAATAAATAAAATAAAATAAAATCACATTTAGGCTGGGCACAGTGACTCACACCTGTAATTCCAGCACTTTGGGAGTCTGAGGTGGGAAGAATGCTTGAAGTAAAGAGCTCAAGACCATCCTGTGCAAAAAAGCAAGACCCTGTCTCTACAAAAAATTTTTTTTAATTAGCTAGGCATGGTGGTATGCACCTGTAGTCCTAGCTACTTGGGAAACTGAGGTGGGAGGATTACTTGAACCCAGAGTTCCAGGCTGCTATGTTCACACCACTGCACTCCAGCCTAGGTGACAGAGTGAGACTCTACCTCAAAAAAAAAAAAAATACACTTTAAATTGTCCTACCAGTGACCCACATTTTAACTGCGGTTTTCGGGGCCTCTAGAGGCTCATAGTTGCAGTGATCATTTGTGTGAATCTTTCTTATCCATAATCCTAGCGTTTTTCACAAGGAATTTATCCTTGAGCAATGTAAAAAAAAAAAAAAAAAATGTAAAGTTTAAAGCTAACAGAACTTAAGGGAGCAAAAGACTATTCAATAATAATTGTTGGATATTGAAACACCTCACTTTCAATAATGGATAGAATAATAAGACAGAATACCAATGAGGAAAGAGAAGACCTATACAACGCTATACCCCAACTAGATCTAACGGACATCTTACAGAACATTCCACCCCCAACAACAGCAGAATATGCATTCTTCTTTAGGACAGACCATATGTTAGGCCTGAAAACAAATTTCAACATATTGAAAGGGGCTGTAATAATACAAATTATGTTCTCCAACCACCATGGGATGAAATTAGAAAATAAACAGAAGATTGGGAAACTCACAAATATGTAGAAATTAACACACTCCTAAATAATCAACAGGTCAAAGAAACCACAAAAGAAATTTAAAAATACTTTCAGATGAATGAAAATGAAAACACAACATATCAAATCTCAAGAGGTACAGCTAAAACAATAAGGGGGAAATCCAAAGCCATAAACACCTATATTAAAAGAATAAAATAAAATAAAAATCACCAATCACTAGCATAACCATCTACCTTAACAAAATAGAAAAACAGCAAACTAATGTCAAATTAGGCAGAAGGAAGGAAATAAAAAAGATTAAAGTGGAAACAAATGAAAACAGAAGGGATAGAATACAGAAAACTCACCAAAACTGAAAGTTGGTTCTTACAAAAGATGAACAAAATTGACAAACCTTTTATGAAGAAAAAAGGAGAGAGGATTAAAATTACTAAAATCAGAAATAATGAGGAGATATCACTTTGAATTTTACAGAAATAAAAAAGGTTTATAAGGGAATACTAAGAACTGCAGGTAAATTATATAACCTAGATGAAATGAACAAATTCTAGAAATATAAAAACTACTAAAACTAACTCAAGAAAAAAGTTGAGTGGGAAATTACAAAACTAACATCTGTGGGTATGTCTATAGTTTCTAACTATAAATAATGCAGCTCAACAATTAGCACCTGACTGGGTGCAGTGGCCCAGGCCTGTAATCCCAGCACTTTGGGAGGCTGAGGTGGGTGGCTCACCTGAGGTCAGGAGTTCAAGACCAGCCTGCCAACATGGTGAAACCCTGTCTCTACTAAAAATACAAAAAATTAGCCAGACGAGATGGTGGGAGCCTGTAATCCCAGCTACACAGGAGGGTGAGGCAGGAGAATCACTTGAACCCAGGAGGCAGGAAAAATTAGCACCATAACAGATGGAGTTCCTTCAAATTTCCTCCACAGAGTTGAAAAATCTCATCCTATATGGTAAGTCATAAGCAGACAAATCTTATGTTAACAGAATCTTGCTTTGAATTAACCTCTTAATTAGACACTTCTTGTGCTCCCACTTCACACTGTTAAGTTCACAATTTATTCTAGATATTGCTATAGCATCCAGCTGCACATAGGTGTGATTTAACAGCACTTTGTATCAACCAAACCAGAGTTTTCTGCCCTACATTTCTCTGACACCAAGAGACAAAACATCTGCCGCCTGGCACTGCACAAGTGCAAATCCAGAAGAGTGTTAACCAATGAGGAATGATAAATGGTGAATAAATGTTATCCAATTCTATAACTGAGATACGCAGGTAAAGAATTCTGAGCAGCATTCTATTCAGGTTCTCAAAAGACCTCAAAAGGATTAAGCCCACTTTGCCCACAGCAGTGACTAAGTTAGTAGTCATACTTCACTGTATTATCTTTTCCTCTTTCTAATTTCACTTTTCCCAGTATCCCACTCTTGTGCCCTGGGACCATTTTCCAAAATAAACTACCTACATGCAAAGCCCTTGCCTCAGTGTGAATTTTCTCCCAGAAACTAGAACTTAAGACAGGTTTTTTAAAAGGCTGGGCACAGTGGCTCACGACTGTAATCCCAGCACTTTGGGAGGCCAAGGCAGGCGGATCACCTAAGGTCAGAAGTTCGAGGCCAGCCTGACCAACATGGAGAAATCCCGTCTCTATTAAAAATACAAAATTAGCTGGGGGATGGTGGCACATGCTTGTAATCCCAGTTTCTTGGGAAGCTGAGGCAGGAGAACCCGAGAGACGGAGGTTGCAGTGAGCCAAGATTGTGCCATTGCACTCCAGCCTGGGCAACGAGACTGAAACTCTGCCCCCTCAAAAAATTAAAAAAAAAAAAAAAAAAAAAAAAAAAAAAAAAGAGCCTTTAAAGATCCATTATTTCTAACTGCCTTTCTTATGCTTAGCACATCAAAAGATCCACTTTGACATGACACATTGTGGTGAAAGATTGCAGGGCTTTTTTTCAGACTAATTCAATTTCAAGCTCTATTATTAACCTAACTTCAACCTCATCAAATGAAAACGGAAATACAGTAATATGTCACTTAACAAGGACATCTGAGAAATGCGTCATTAAGTGATTTTGTCGTTGTGCAAACTTCATAAATTGTACTTCACAAACCCATTAGATCCTATGCTACATAGTATAGCCTATTGCTCCTAGGCTACAAACCTGTACAGCATATTACTGTACTGAATACTGTAGGCAACTGTAATATAACAGTATGTATTTGTGTATCTAAATATACCTAAACATAGAAAAGGTACCACAAAAATGCCATATTATATTCTTATGGGACCCCTGCCATATATGCAGTCTGACACTCACCAAAACATCATTATGCGATGCATGACTGTGCTGTTATATATTCAAAGAGCTTTACAAATTTTAATGTGTTATACAAATGACAGTTATCCGTATTAATAAAACATATCAGATAGAAAAATCTGTTCAAGTTTGCAATCATGTAAAAATATGACAATAATTTACAGTAACTATATGTGAATGTTAGTAGTTCTCTAAGTAAAAATCCTCTGGTCTCCAATAACGTGTGCCTTTATCAATAATGTTTTAAATTTCCATGGGGAATATATTCATTTATTACTTACTGAATTACAAATAAGCTAACAACAACAAAAAAAGAAACCATTCTATATCCACATATGCCTTTTGGTACAGTGTGGTTTCATTCCACAAAGAGAAGCAAATCATATAAACAAAGTTATGGTTAAAAAAATACACATCAGAAGGCTGGGCACGGTGGCTCACATCTATAACCCCAGCACTTTGGGAGGCCAAGGCGGGTGGCTGAGGCGGGTGGATCACCTGAGGTCAGGAGTTCAGACCAGACTGGCCAACATGGTGAAACCCCCATCTCTACTAAAAATACAAAAAATTAGTTGAGCGTGGTGGTGGCGGGTGCCTGTAATCTCAGCTACAGCTACTTGGGAGGCTGAGGCAAGAGAATCCCTTGAACCTCAGAATTTATAGTTTCACTTAAAGCTCAAGAAGAAGCTATTTTGTCTTATCTAATATAAAACTCAAATGGAAACTGAAATCAAATGGCTTATGGTATAATGAAATACTTGGCTTAAAAAGGACTCTAGTCCATGAGCTAGTTCCAATAGAGTCCTAAACACTCTAGAAGTAAATGTTACATCTTGTGGATTGTTCTGAAGAGAAATTCTATATTTTTATTAGAAAACCATGAACCAAAAAAACTGTAAGAAACATTAGGTGCTGTTAATTTATTGATGTGTCTCCAGTATGCAGCTCATTATCTGGAAAATGAAAGAAAAAAACTAAAGCTTTGTTCCAAGAATCTGGTAGAATTGGGATGGATGTCTTGCTATGTCATATATAGCAACATAATGTGCAGCTTATGTTTGGGTTCCACTTATGAGTTATAATGCCAATTTATCCAATAGCTGTTCAGAAACTCTAACACACCACATATTTATTTATCTGTTAATATTTCACATTTTTGGTGCTTTTGCATTTTTCTGATGCTAAATCCTTTGCATCCTATCAGATGAATCAGATGAGATAGTGATGAAACACAGTATTTTCTGTGTCATGACATTCTAAAAAAGTAATTTTACTGTTTCACTGCTGGCATGACTTTACACGTGAACAGTTATCACAATAATAGAACATTTATCTACTCTGATTACGATAAAAACAACCAGTAACACTCCCATTTGTATAGCACTTAGTGCAATGCGTCTAGCTCCAAACACTGTAAATAAGAGTAATTTACCTCCATGGTGGCACAGAGCTTTATCCCAGAAATAATTTGTAGTTAAGTCTTGTTAAACCTTCACTGTAATGGAAATGGCATCAATATAAAATTGAGGATAATCCATTATTACACATGATTTTGGAATGAAACTAACACTCTGTGTCTGCCGGACCAATCCTGTGTCTTTTCCCAGAACACCCTCTAGCCTACCACCATATATTATCAAGTCAATAAGGAGGAAGAATCTTTAACATTATAAACTTTTGGTAAAAAAAAGAATAAGGAGGAAGAATCCAAATGAAACCAGGTTTCACCTCTCATCAGGGATGAGTGCAATAACAAAATCTAAGAATTGCTTCAATTACCAAAAGCTTTAATCCTAGGGTACCTATGAGAAAGTTAATGATCAAGTATTCTTTACAGTATTTAAAATCTGTGCTTTAAACCTGAGAACAGATTACTGAATTGTTTTAATAAAAGGAAATTTAAAAACATTAAGTGTTCTTAATAAAAATGTCTGCCAAGCGTAACAAGTTCGTTATACTATGCAAGTTACTTAGATATAAAATATTTTTAATGTCTTAATTCAGTCAACATACTGTATTTGCAACCCTACTATAAACAAACACTAACCCAAAATGGCTAGGGAACTGGGCATTTTGTTGAATTCTTCCTGGATACTGCATCCTGGGTTATCAAATAATAAAGTTATCAAATTAAATGTTACTGAATGTAGCAAATTTTATTTGATAATCCAGGAGGCACTTTAGGAAGACTGTGAATGTAAATTTTAACTGCATTAAACTAAATGTAGTGTTAGAAAGTAATAAATGTAGTATTAGAGAGCATTTAACAATTGATATACCATGGAAACTTCCTTTTGGAATAACTTCTCTTTATTTATTTATTTATTTATTTTATTTTATTTATTTATTTTTTTGAGACAGAGTCTTGCTCTGTCACCAGGCTGGAGTGCAGTGGCGCAATCTCGGCTCACTGCAGCCTCCGCCTCCTGGGTTCAAGCGATTCTTCTGCCTCAGCCTCTCGAGTAGCCAGGACCACAGGCGCATGCCATGACACTCGGCTAACTTTTTTTGTATTTTTAGTACAGATGAGGTTTCAACGTGTTGGCCAGGATGGTCTCAATCTCTTGACCTCGTGATCCGCCCGCCTCGGCCTCCCAAAGTGCTGGGATTACCGGCGTGAGCCACTGCACCCGGCCTTGGAATAACTTCTTAAAACCTTTCTGTCAAGTGACTTTCTCACCAAGTGACAATAAATATCAGTAGTCATTCAACTTTTATGATTCTGGATAATAGAGTTTACAGTGAGTATCAAAAATTGTAAGTGAAACTGCTTGACAAAAACTTAAAAGTCCATACAATTAATCTGGGTGGGGTTAGAAGCTATATTAGACCTAGAACTTGGGCCTCAAGTCTTTACCCAATTTGTGTCTTAGTCACATTATAGTTCAATAATTATGACCCCACCAAATCCAGTCCATAAGGTGTTAATGTAAGATGTTTATTAGTGGAATTTATTTAGTACAATAATCACATTAAAAGTCCCAATATACAAACTGTTGAAGTCTAAAGTCACAAAAAATACAAACTTAGGTATACGAATGTTATAAAAATATTTAAAAACAAGGTTCTAAATCTTCAACAATGGGCCAAAAAAGGAAGACAAGAGAGACAGAAAGAGAAAGAAGCATAGGAAAATCATCACATTTCAACAAAGCAGCCCTGACCAGTCTAGCTGCCTTGCCATTGAGATACCGGGCCACCTGGATGTGACCCTTATGGCAATACAGCATTTCATTATGGGACTGGCTATTCTGTATAAAATTATATGTGAAACACAAAATTTTTTCCTTTCAAAATGAAACATCTAAGTGAAACAGAGCTAATATATACCAAATTTTAGCTGGCTGTTAGAAAATTTCAACAATTCCGTAAGTTCAAAAAGAACACATATTTCAAATAAAAATAAGCATAACCAAATGGACATAAAAAATAAATCAATGTCAATCATGAAGTATGAGTGTACACAACAGAGAGTCATACCCAGGCTTCTATACCCATCACTTAGCTACAGGGACTGGTTACGAGCAATAACAAGATGTCAAACATGATTTTTAAAAGTCAGTACTACCAGTTTCGAAAAGTATCCTGGTGAAAGAAACCCAAAAATCAAATTAATAAATAACTATACACAAAAGGGAAAGAGTTGTGTTTAATTTGATGGTGTGTTCTCTAATGGTAAGAGAGTTGTCATTTTTATCAACTGCTAAGAAGATAAGCATAACCTCTTTCCTTTAAAACATATCTCCCTCAAGTGTCTTCTGTCCAGAATCCATAGAAGAAATTCTTGTCAAAGAATCCAGCCCTTGTGACCAGATCCCTGTAGAAGAGAGAATGCTTCCTAAATTCCAGAAGTCACTGCAGGGATTCAGTTTCAACTTTCATGATATTCTAATCTTACCATCTTAAAAGTAGTTTTGTATCAGGGGATCTAAAGCATTGTGTATCTGGCCAAGCATGGTGTCTCACACCTGTAATCCCAGCACTTTGGGTGGCCAAGGCGGGCGGATCACTTGAGATCAGGAGTTCAAGATCAGCCTGGCTAATGTGGTAAAAACCCTGTCTCTACTAAAAATATAAAAATTAGCCAGTGTGGTGGTGCACGCCTGTAATCCCAGCTACTGGGGAGGCTGTGGCAGGAGAACCGCTTGAACCTGGGAGAAAGAGGCTGCAATGAGCCGAGATTATGTCACTGCACTCCAGCCTAGGCAACAGAGTAAGACTCTGTCTGAAAAACAAAAAACAATGTAGATCTCAAAATCTTTCCCAGAACATGGTGCCAATTATTTATTTTAAGCTGAAATAATCTGTACCTTGGGGGTTATAAGAACCTACATAATCAGTAAGATGATAGAAAACTTTAAAGTTTTTCAGATCTTAAACCAGAATTCTTCTAAGATTTCAAAACATGGTCCATGTTTTATGTCATATATCTATAAATCCAATCCAAGCTTACCATTGTACAGTACTTATCCCAAATAGTTCTAGATCTTTTAAGCAACTAGTTTGAAAAAATGAGGAATGAGAATAAGAAAGTCCCATTGAAACAACCCTTAGAATGTGTGAATGTAAAATGCTGATGTTCACAGGACTTTACACACAAGTCTTGATGTGTGATCCACCAATCTCCACTGGCATGCTACATAAAAAGATACCTCCAAAGTTCAAAAAGAGACTAATCCTACACAGAGTTTGAGTCCAATAAGATAATAATTTCATTAGAAACCTGCTATTAATAAATTGGTTGTGGGTCTTAAACATGTTTCAATTTAGTTTCATTCTGGTGTTATGTACAGAAATAATTATTTTTTATCTGTATTAACATCCCAGTAGTCTAATGATAAGAGATTCAAGAACATTGAACATTATAACTTAGTTCCATTTCCTCATTTATTTATTTTTTGTATAGAGGTCTCATTATGTTTCCCAGGCTGGTCTTAAATTCCTGGGTTCAACCAATCCTCGCACCTTGGCCTCCCAAAGTATTGGGATTACAGGCGAAAGCCATCAAGCCCAGCCTACATTTTCTTTAACTTCCTAATTCTTATTTTGATAGTTCATGTTCAGAAAGTAACTGGTTACAAAATTCCAAACACAAGGGCCAGGCGCGGTGGCTCACGCCTGTAATTCCAGCACTTTATGAGGCCAAGTCAGGCAGATCACAAGGCAGGAGATCAAGACCATCCAGGCCAACATGGTGATAACCCGTCTCTACTAAAAATACAAAAATTAGCCAGGCATGGCGGCATGCACCTGTAGTCTCAGCTACAGGAGAATTGCTTGAACACAGGAGTCTGAGGCTGCAGTGAGCCAAGATCGTGCAACTGCACTCCAGCCTGGGCGACAGAGCAAGACTCCATCTAAAAAAAAAAAAAAAAAAAAATTCCACACACAATAGGGTTGTCAAATTTTTAGGAGAATCTAAGCCTAGACAAATAGATCATAATTTCCTAATAAAAATAATTTTGGCCCAACTTGTAAATAATAAAGGATGACTTAATTTGAAAAAATACTCTAGGATTACTCAACTATTCTGAATTTGAAAACTTAAAATAACTATCATTATTCAGATGATAAGGTAAGGTGGAGAGAAACGCAGGTAACCTGTAAGATTAACCTTCCCTAAAAGCAAGCTCACAGAGGAAAAGAGGAGGGAGAGGAAAAGGAAATTCACTGCAGTACTGGTGGCCTCAACCCCTTTATGAAAGCACATGTTCTCATGTGGTGTTACACTATCCTGATTCATGGTGAAGATTTGAAAACTAAAGCAAAAAAGGTCAACTAAAAATATTTAAAGAAATAAAAGATGTGAGAATGAATCAAATGATAAAATTGTAAAGAAAATAATAAAAGACATTAAATAACCTTTGTAAAAATTACTAAAATTAAAAAGAATTCATTTTGTACTTTGTGTTCACAAAGGGAAATGAGGCTCCATCAAGCCCTGCAGAGCACAAGAGGAAGCAGGTTGTTTGCTCAGGCATCAGCAGAAATAGGCCCCGAGGAACTACCCTCAGTTTCTTCTACATCGTGTCCAGAAGGAAAAGCAAAGCTCTGCAAAATGCTGAAGGTTTTAGAAGTATAACGGTGCTTAGGAAAGATCACTGGTCTGGTGTTGCAGCAGCCCCAGTGTTGAGACACACGCTAGGCTTCTAGGAGGAGAAAAACAGAGAGGGAGGAAGAAGTAGGAAGGGGAAGGAAAGGGCAGAAAAGCACAGGTCATTAGTAAACAGCAAGTTCAATATCACAAGATGCTCATAAACCCAAGCTATTAATGAAGCTGGTTTGCTCTCGAGACTATAACATTCTGAAGGAAATAGAAATGGGAATTTTCAAAATGGCATTGCTCCAGGAAGTGATGGCCAACTAGAATGAAGGCACAACATGCTCCAAAAACATGCACTGTCACCCCTTCCCTCCACTTTACCTCCCCCAATAAAACATGCATATTTTCAGTAAAGTATCTATTTTAATACAATTAAGTGGTTAAATTCAGAACTCAACCCAGGTGTGCAAACTCTATGCTATCTAAGGGCAGAGAGGTATTCAAGAACAGAAAGACCTACTCTCACAATGCCACTGGGCAGTTCATAAACAGCTAAGTTCTTTTTTGTCACAAGGGAATCCTGAAATAGTGAGGGCCAGGATACAAGTTTTTCCTGTTCTTTTTTTGTACTATTAAGACCTGGCAGTGGTGAGCACGTGCTACACAGAGTTTGAGTCTCTTCTGGTCAGGCATGACTTCCTACTGGAGAAGAAATCTACTCTAGTTTTGGTAGTTGTTTCCTTCCTAGATGAAAATGGCATCCACTTTTTTTTTTTTTCAGACGCAGTCTAGCTCTGTTGCCAGGCTAGAGTGCAGTGGCGCAATCTTGGCTCATTGCAACCTCTGACTCCCTGGTTGAAGCAATTCTCCTGCTTCAGCCTCCCAAGTTGCTGGGATTACAAGCACGTGCCACTATGCCCAGCTAATTTTTTTTTGTATTTTTGGTAGAGATGGGGTTTCACCATGTTGGCCAGGATGTTCTCGATCTCCTGACCTTGTGATCCGCCCGCCTCAGCCTCCCAAATTGTTGGGATTACAGGCGTGAACCACCGCACCCGGCTGGCATCCACTCTTTCAACTGGCAAATCAGATCAATCCCCTCCAGCCTTTCCTTACCCTGGTTAACTATTTCTTGGTTAAAGAAAGCTGAATATATTCGTTATTTTAAAAGTTCATGTTCAAACTTCTTTTCCTTTAATCACGTGGACATTTGCATAAATGTTTTCTTAAAAACCACATCACATAGATGACTGCTTTCAAAGCAGACACAGTAAGTCAATACATTTGACTGAGATTACCAAAGAAATACAAAAACATCAGTTCACAAAACTGGAAGATAAAGTGGCACTTCTGCTTGTTTCTAGCTTCTAAAGTAAAGAGTACCTAATTTATTAAGTTGCTAATAAGAATGTTAATGTCACTTAGTAAACATTCACAACAAAAGGAACTTAGTCATCAAAAAATCTGATGTATAAAGATATATACAACTTTGCTATGGTCAAAGAATAACAAGTAAATCCCAGAATAGCTGCCATTGCTAATAGAAGGCTTTCTGGAAGCCTTAGAAACAGAGAAATCCTGTGGTGGCTCGCAGAAGGGCTTCTAGCTGAGGTATGCATATAAGAGAACTACAGAAACACAACAAATCTAGTAACTGCCTCCACTGCAATATGAATCAAATGTTATGGCCCAGTTAAGAGCACACTTGTGGGAAACAATGGGATTGATCATTATAAGTCAATGCATTTGGGTCAGCAGTGTTGGCCTGATCACAACTGCAAAGTAAATGCAGGTATTTATGAAAATAAAATATACAACTCTCATATCAGCTAATTAAGAAAATATTTATATAGTATACACCTGAGACTCCTGCTACTCCTTTGAGAATTTTGCTCACTACAAAGACATTGGGGTAGGGAGTTGCTGCTGGTTATGAGACAGGAACCCACAGAAACTCAGTGCTAACTGAAAATACCAAAACCCTAGCAGAGCTAAGAGTTTAGTTATTAGTAAATTTCAAAAGCAACATTTAAGAGAAAGATGAAGGAAACACACTGGGGGCAAAATAAAGAACTCCTAATTTGTTGCTCATAGGCTTCCTAACATTGAACTGTGGAAAGCTAAATGCAATGTGCATTCAGGGAAGAGACCTGCTGCTTCAAAGAGTTGTAGTGGCCAAATGCCTCCCATGTAACATATTTTGGTTATTATTATTCTGTATCTGTAAAAGTATTTTAAGGTTGACCCAGCTCTTGTGTGGTACACCTCCAACAAATATTCAAAAAATATCAGAGGAAACTCTTTATTCGCCTTCCATTGTTGGAGATTTTACATAGCAATGTCCTGGGTTTAAATACATCCAACAAGAACACTCAGAAATAATTTATATGCCTCCATTAATAATACTCTTCAAAGGATATTATCAAGGTATTCACTGTAAGTGCATCACCTACACATTTGGGGAATCCTGGGAATCACTCACCTGTAGTATCGCTCCCTTCTACTCCATGACCACCATTGGCTAGCAGTGTTGGTTTAGAAGATGGAGTATCTGCAAGTGACAAATAATTACCCATTGTGACAGAGAGAAAAATGAAAAACAGATCCAACTACTGTATATTAATTGAGTTTTTCTCATTCTTTGTAGCATTGGGTTAAAGCAATTAAAACTGTTCAAAATTTAAAGATTTAATAAAAGAAAACCCAGAAACAGAACAGATCAGAATTATTAATTCCTAGGGCACCCAAGTTCTGTTAAGTACCACTTCCACAGGAAAGCCCTTCATAATAGCAATTCTAAATCTTTTTTATTCTGTAAATTGTCAAAGAAAACCATTAAATTCAGTAAAATCATCATGAAGCACCACAGGTTTAGTATCAGCAATTCAAATCAAATGCTCCAAGAACATGAGGCATTTAATTTTATTTTTATTTTTTGAGATGGAGTTTTGCTCTTGTAGCCCAGGCTGAAGTGCAATGGCACAATCTCGGCTCACTGCAACCTCCGCCTCCAGGGTTCGAGCAATTCTCCTTCTCAGCCTCCTGACCTGCCACCAGACCCAGATAATTTTTATATTTTTAGTAGAGATGGGATTTCACCATGTTGGCCAGGCTGGTCTCAAACTCCTGACCTCAGGTGATCCACCTGCCTCAACCTCCCAAAGTGCGGGGATTACAGGCATGCGCCACTGTGCCCAACTGAAGCCATTTATTAACTATTAATTCCCACACAGGAAATCCAGGGTACCATAATTGCTCCTAGATGAGAACTGCATGGAGGTAATCAGCTGCACTTCTGGAAGCAGAGGACTCTTTTTTTTTTTTATTAAAGGGATTTAGTGTATCTCATTCCCTAATGACTAAGGATGTTGAGTATCTTTTCATGTGTTTCTCTGCCATTTCTTTGTCTTTGTCTTCTTTGGTGATTTGAATGGTCAAAGTTTTTGACTATTTTCAAATTGAATTCTTTATTTTCTTATTATTGAGTTTTGAAAATTCTTTATATATTCTGAATATCAGTCCTTTATCAGATAAATTTTGTAAAAATTTTCTTCCTGTTTTTAACTTATACTGTCTTTTCATTTACTTAACTGTCTTAAAAAGAACAAAAGTTTTAAATTTTTGTGAAGTAGGTCACACGATTTTTTCCACATTTTCCGCTAGAAGTCTAATAGTTTTCATATTTACATACATTTGGAGTTAAGTTTTGCATATGGTGTAATGATGCAGGTCTAAGTTTCTATTGCTGTACATGGACACCTAATTATTACATAATCATTTGCTGAAAAAGCCATCTGTATTCTTTTTTTTTTTTTTTTTTGAGACAGTTTTTCTCTGTCACCAGGCTGGAGTGCAGTGGCGCAATCTCGGCTCACTGTAACCTCTGTCTCCCAGGTTCAAGCGATTCCCTTGCCACAGCCTCCCGAGTAGCTGGGATTACAGGTGCCTGCCACCACGCCCAGCTAATTTTTGTATTTTTAGTAGAGACAGGGTTTCATCATGTTAGCCAGGATGGTTTCGATCTCTTGACCTTGTGATCTGCCCACCTTGGCCTCCCAAAGTGCTGAGATTACAGGAGTGAGTTACCATGCCCCGCACAGGTCATCTCTATTCTACTGAATTACCTTTGCACCTTTGTAAAGAAATCAACTAACCATATTACATTTGGGTTTATTTCTGGGGTATTCTGTTCCATCAATTTATAAGTCTATCCATTTTGCCAATACCATCCTGTCTTAATTACTGTATTTCTATAGTAAGTCTTTTTTTTTCTTTTCTTTTTTCTTTGAAAGGGAGTCTCCCTCTGTTGCCCAGGCTGGAGTGCAGTGGCACGATCTTGGCTCACTGCAACCTCCACCTCCTGGGTTCAAGTGATTCTCCTGCCGCAGCCTCCCTGAATAGCTGGGACTACAGGCGCATGCCACCATACCCAGTTAAACTTTTTTGTATTTTTAGTAGAGACAAGGTTTCACCATGTTGGCCAGGCTGGTCTCGAACTCTTGACCTCAGGTGATCTACCTACTTCGGCCTCCCAAAGTGCTGGGATTACAGGTGTGAGCCACCGTGCCTGGCCAGAAGTCTTACATAAGGTAATATGAGTCCTCCAACTTGGGTCTTTTCCAAAAATGTTTCTTTCTTCTTCTTCTTTACTTTTTTGGTTTTTGAGACAGGGTCTCATTCTGTCACTCAGGCTGGAGTGCAGTAGTGCAATCATGGCTCACTGCAGCCTCGACCTCCCAGACTCAGGTGATCCTCCTGCCTTAGCCTCCCTAGTAGCTGGGACCACAAGTACATGCTACCATGCCTGTCTAATTTTTCATTATTATTATTTTTTGGAGAAACAAGGTCCCCTATGTTTCCTATACTGGTCACACTCCTGGCCTCAAGCAATCCTCCCACCTTGGCCTCCCAAAGTGTTGGTATTACAGGCATGAGTCACTGCACCTGGCCTTGTTTTGTTTCTTTGCTTTTCTACATAAATTTTAAAATCAGTTTTATATTTATGCCAAAATTCTTTATGGGCTCTTATTTGAAATTGCATTGACAATACAGATCAATTTGAGGATGTACAACATTTTCTTGAAGTCTCTGATTATATCTAACATGTTAGCAACCAGCCTAGCTCTGCAGTCACCTTGCTGAACCAAGAATTCAGAAATATTATTCCTAAAATAACAAGTGAGCATCTACAATATATGCTACTGAAATACAAAATGCAAGATTTTACTTTGGAAGACCACAAACATGCTGTCCAACCCCATGATCCTTATAAATACAAGGAAGAAACCTTTCACACAAATTTCTCATTGAAGAGATCATTCATTCTGTTATTTCAGAGGAACAGCAAAAAGAATCACCAAAAAGAACAAGGTAGTCCAAAAAGAGAATATGATTTAAATAAAAGAAGGAAATAAAGGAATGAAAGACAATAGAATTATATTAAATACCCACTATGTAACATATACCCTGCTAAGTCTTCACAAACTGCATTTTACTTATCCAGAGAGATTCCATAAATATGCTCCATCCCACATTTGGCATAAATAAATTCCCTTTCACATTCACACAGTAAGCTTGTAAGATTTATTCTTCCTAGCTCATAAAAAAATGCGTATTTAAAAAAAAAAAAAACTTCCTTCATTAAAAAATGCATATTACAAGAAAACGGAAATCAGAAAAACTGATATCCTGCAAGTGGTATGAGAGCAGCTATTAGAGTGATAAAACCTGTTTAAAATCTGATCATCATTGTTGACAAGGGTAATTTCATTTCATCATTTGGAGGAATGTAAATAGGAATAATCTTTTTTTTTTTTTTAAGAGATGAGGTTTCACCACTTTGGCCAGACTGGACTCGAACTCCTGACTTCAGGTGATCCACCCACCTCTGCCTCCCAAAGTGCTGGGATTACAGGAGTGAGCCACCATGCCCAGCCAGGAACAACCTTTTTATGAGACAATTTGGCAGCCTATCAAATCCTGAAATACTCAACTCAACAATCCATTTTAGGTATTCAGTATTTAGTTCACAGAGAGACATAAAAGTATAAAAACGTGAATATAAATAGAATGTTTATTATGGCACTGCTTAAAAACAGCAAATGTCCAGGAATAGATTCATTATAATATTGTAAAATAGTACACAGTAATAAAAAATACAAAAATTAGCTGAGTGTGGTGGTGCATGCCTGTAGTCCCAGCTACTTGGGAGGCTGAGGCAGGAGAATCCCTTGAACCCAGGAGGCGGGGGCTGCAATGAGTCAAGATCACGCCATGGTACTCCACCCTGGGCAACCAGAGCAAAACTCCATCTCAAAACAAAAAAACAAAAAAGAAATACATCATTTTCCTCAGAAAGACAAGAGAAAATATCACACATCTATGAAACAAAAGCAAGCTCTATACAAAGTGAATTAACCAGTGACCAAGTAACAAATCCTTTACCTAGTTAAATGGGTTGTCATTCTATCTTTTCACCAAAATTGAAAGAGGCATAATGGAGTTGTCATCTGATAGAAAACTGAGAATATAAACAACAAAAATAAAAAAAGAAAATTTAAAAAAAACCCTAAGAATATTTTTTTATAATATTGTACTATGGTTGGGCGTGGTAGCTCACGCCTGTAATCCCAGCACTTTGGGAGGCTGAGTCGGGTGGATCACAAGGGCAAGAGTTTGAGGCAAGCCAGGCCAACATAGTGAAATCCCGTCTCTACTAAAAAATGCAAAAATTAGACGAGTGTGGTGGCGAGTGCCTCTAGTCACAGCTACAGGCACTCCCACTACTTAGGAGGCTGAGGCAAGAGAATCACCTGAACTCCTGACCTCAAGTGATCCACGCCCCTCCGCCTCCCAAAGTGCTGGGATTACAGGCGTGAGCCACCACACCCGGCCAAAATTCAAGTTTTACTATAACATCAAAAATTATAACATATGTGGGCCTGGCACCGTGGCTCATGCCTATAATCCCAGCAATTTGGGAAGCCAAGGCAGGCAGATCACTTAAGGCCAGGAATTCAAGACCAGCCTGGTCAACATAGTGAAGCCTCATCTGTACCCTTCTTGAAAAAATACATAGGATTAAGTGAAAATGGAGGTTTTTTTTTTTTGTTTAAATAAGATGGGGTTTCACCGTGTTGGTCAGGCTGGTCTTGAACTCCCAACCTCAGGTGATCCGCCTGCCTCGGCCTCCAAAGTGCTTGGATTACAGGTGTGAGCCACCATGCCCAGCTGAGATTTTTTTTAAAAAATGTAATACATGTGATCGACTGTGTACTGCCAGTAACTGTGATGATAAATTTCCTCTGGACCAAACTGAAAACACAGAATCTTATTGTCACAGGAACTTTAAATATTAAAATTTAAGTTGACATACATATTTAGTAGCAGAAACATGGTAACACAATCAAGAAAAAAACTTTCAAGCATAAAAATGTATTACATTAGGATAAAAGTCTGAGACATGGTATGGAAATAAGAGTTCAAGGACTCAAAAGAAGAATTTAAATTTCCAATGATAAAGAACAGC
The DNA here is from genome assembly GCA_963574635.1 of Cheracebus regulus. Lineage (NCBI taxonomy): Eukaryota > Metazoa > Chordata > Mammalia > Primates > Pitheciidae > Cheracebus > Cheracebus regulus. The sequence continues at coordinate 32,203 of CAUYQU010103368.1, forward strand.
TTGTTCATATATTTTTAAACTAGATGATGGAATCAAAATGCTATATATTTAGAAGCATTTGGATACATTTAGCAGAATGATGTAACTTATTTTTATGTGGCAAAAGTAAACCATTCTCAAAATTACATGTTTTACAATTAAACTTTTGCTACAAAATTTTAGATGTTAACTTAATGTACAAAGAGACAGAATTTCACAGAATTCTCATATAAGTATATAACCAAAAGTTAAGACCACTACTTTAGACCAAATTAAAAAGGAAGCTTGATATATAGTGATAGAAAATTTTCTAAGATAATAAAGTAAAAAAAGCAAGTTTAAAAACATTCATATGGTTTGATTCCAGTTGTATGAAACTAAAGCCACTAAATTTTTGATTGTATGTTTGTAACTGCATAGAACAAAGTCTTAAAAGACCTACCCTTCTTGAGGAAATAGAATTACAGGAAAATGAAGGGAGTTGTTTTGTTTGAGACGGAGTCTAGCTCTGTTGCCCAGGCTGGAGTGCAGTGGTGCAATTTCGGCTCACTGCAACCTCTGTATCCCAGGTTCAACTGATTCTCCTATCTAAACCTCCTGAGTAGCTGGGACTACAAGCACGCACCACCACTCCCAGTTAATTTTTGGACCTTAGTAGAGACAGGGTTTCACCACATTGTCAAGGCTGATCTCAAACTCCTGACGTCAAGTGATCTGCCTCAGCCTCCCAAAGTGCTGAAATTACAGGCATGAGCCACTGCAGCCTACAAAGATTTTGACTACTTTTTTTTTCTGAGATGGAATTTCGCTCTTACTGCACAGGCTGGAGTGCAATGGCATGATCTCACCTCACCACAACATCCGCCTCCCAAGTTCAAGTGACTCTCCTGTCTCAGCCTCCTGAGTAGCTGGAATTACAAGCATGTGCCACCATGCCCCGCCAATTTTTGTATTTTTAGTAGAGACAGGGTTTCTCCATGTTGGCCAGGCTGGTCTGAAACTCCTGACCTCAGATAATCCACCCACCTCAGCCTCCCCAAAGTGCTGGGATTACAGGTGTGAGCCACTGTGCCCAGCCTTTTTTTTTTTTTTTTAAAAGAGAGAGGGTTTTGCTCTGTTGCCCAGGCTGGAGTACATACCCCACTGTAACCTCAAAATGCTGGGTTCAAATGATCCTTCTGCCTCAGCCTCCCAATTACATGGGACAACAAGTGTGTGCCACCACAGCTGGCTAATTTATTTTATTTATATATTTAGTTCTTTATTTACAGAGTCTCCCTCTGTTGCCCAGGTTGGAGCACAGTGGCCCAGCCTCAGCTCATTGCAACCTCCGCCTCCCAAGTTCAAGCAATTCTTGTGTCTCAGCCTCCTGAGTAGCTGAAACTACAGGTGCTCACCACCATGCCACGTAGACAAGCACTTTTAGTGCTTTTGTATTTTTAGTACAAATGGGGTTTCACCATGTTGGTCAGGCTGATCTTGAACTCCTGATCTCAGGAGATCCACCCACTTTGGCCTCCCAAAGTACTGGGATTACAGGAGTAAGTCACCATGCCTAGCCCACTTTTATATATATACATATATATAAAGACAGGGTCTTACTACATTGCCCAGGCTGGTCTCAAACTCCTGGGTTCAAGTGATCCTCCTGCCTCAGTCTCCCAAGCAGGTGGGACTACAGGCGTGAGCCACCAGGATCAGCCTTGTTCACTGGGCATTAATTCAATACTACTTCATTTATTTTGTTGCTCAAATTTTTCCAGTGTTGGCTACTGGGAACTCTTTCAGTTGACTCCTATGTCCCTTTGACATACTATCTCTGTCATTGTGGGCTTTGGAGCATAACTCCCTAACAGTCTTTTTGTGAATGATTTGTGCAATTAAAGGTAAATTGTTTTTCCAGTGAAGAGCATAAATAATGAGATTTAACCGGGAATAATATACATAATGGAAGTCTCATTTGCACATACCTGTTTACTTTCTCCCTGCCTTTCCTCCTACCTCAGCCTCCTGAGTAGTTAAGACTACAGGTATGCACCATCACACCTAGCTAATTTTTTTATTTTTTTATTTGTAGAGATGCAGTCTTGCTGTGTTGCCCCGGCTCATTTCAAACTCCTGGCTTCAAGTACTCCTCCCACCTCTGCCTCCCAAAGAGCTAGGATTACAAGTGTGAGTCACCATACCCAGCCTCCTGGTATTTTTGACCTAAAATGTCCAAAAGGGAATTTTTGATTCATAAAATGTGACTTGCATATAAGATGCTGCAGAACACATTTCAACAGGCTTGGAAACCAAAAAATTATTCAAAAGCTATTTGCTTAGATACTAAAATAGTAGGTGAAACTTGGATTAGGTACAGGATATATATATAGCCTCAAAGTATCTCCTCACAAATTATTTATTCATTACAAAGAAAAAAATATAAATTTTACAGTAAAGAGGCCAGGCGTGGTAGCTCATGCCTGTCTGTAATATCAGCACTTTGAGAGAGTGAGGCAAGCAGATGGCTTGAGCCCAGGAGTTAAAGACCAGCCTGGGTAACACTGCGAAACCCCATCTCTATAAAAAATACAAAAATTAACCAGGTGGCTGGAAATAGTGGCTCATGCCTGTAATCCCAGCACTTTGGGAGACCAAGGTGGGTGGATCACATGAGGTTAGGAGTTTGAGACTAGCCTGGCCAACATGGTGAAACCCCGTCTCTACTAAAAATACAAAAATTATCCAGGCGTGGTGGTGCATGCCTGTAATCCCAGCTACTTGGAGGTCTGAGGCAGGAGAAACACTTCAACCTGGAAGACAAAGGTTGCAGTGAGCCAAAATTGTGGCACTGTACTCCAGCTTGGGCAACAAAGTGAGACCATCCCCCACCCCGCCACCCCAGGCATGTGGTACATGCCTGTAGTCCCAGCTACTTGGGAGGCTGAGGCTAGAAGACTGCTCGAGCCTGGAGAGGTCAAGGCTGCAGTGAGCCAAGATTGTGCCCACTGCACTCCAGCTAGGGTGACAGAGTAAGACCCTGTCTCTAAATAAATAAATAAATATTTTTTTAATTAGAAAAAAATTTACAGTAAAGAAAACAGGCAGACACTAATGAGTGATGAGAGTTATTATCGCCAATAATGTAATAAAGTGACATCATGTGTTTTCTGATGTGGTGCACTAAGGACAGATCATATTTATATAGTAGTATTGCCAAAAATGTGTAACTTGTATCTAATTATAAGGAAATGCCAGGCAAATCCAAATTAGGGGACTTCTACAAAATAACTGCCCCATATTATTCAAAAATATTAAGGTCATGAAAGACAAAGAAGAGCTGAGGAACTGCTCCAATTAAAGGAGGCTGAAGAGACATGAAAACTAATGTGATTCCAGATTCAATTGCAGACAAGAAGAAAAAAATTAGAAAGGAATGTGTTGAATCTGTTGGGACAACTGATTACAATGAAATAAGGTTCATGGATTAGATAGGAGTATCTCGTCAATGTTTAACTTCTGACTTCTATCATCGTATTCTTATAATGTGCAAATGCCTAGTTCTTTGGGTAAAGAGGCATCAGTTCTGCAATTTATTCTTACATGATCCAAGGGGAAGGAAGTATATGTAAATATAAAGAGAATGATAAAGCAAATGTGCAAAATAGTAACAATTAATAAACCCAAGTAAAGGGTACATGGTAGGTTCTTGGCTCTGTTGTTACAGTTTAACAAAGTCATTTCCTTGCAGAGTATTTTTGAAGAGATGGGGTCTTTGGGGTCTTGCTATGTTACCTAGGCTGGACTCAAACTCCTAGGCTCAAGAGATCCTCCTTCCACATGCCACCATCCTGGCTTGCTTGCAGAATATTTTTTGAGATGGAGTCTCGCTTCGTTGCCCAGGCTGGAGTACAGTGGCACAATCTCAGCTCACTGCAACCTCTACTTCCTGGGTTCAAGCAATTCTCGTGCCTCGGCCTCCTGAGTAGCTAGGACTACAGGCGCACGCCACCACGCCTGGCTAATTTTTGTACTTTTAGTAGAGAAGGGGTTTTGCCATGTTAGCCAGGCTCATGTCAAATTCCTGACCTCAGGTGATCCACCTGCCTCGGCCTCCCAAGTGCTGAGATTACAGTTGTGATCCCCCACATGCTGGTCCCCTGCTTTTCTTTCATAACAAGGTACTATTATTATGAACTAAACATTTTGGTACTATATTTTTGTTTGTTTTTCCAAAAAACTATTAGTTATGAGATAAAAGTATATTTTCAAATCAAAGTCAGAAAATATTTTTGGAAAACTGTCACACTAATTTTTTGTGCATAGATATAAACTTCCCCAAATATGATCATTGAGACAATTAAGAGGGTTTAGGATCACACAAGTACGCCTACCCTAAATGCCTACCATTTTGCAGACAAAATTGCTTCTTAGTCTGCACATTAACACAACCCACACCTGAACAAACTGACAAACAAAAACTATTTCAATTCACTGTAATAAGCAATGGTTACATATCTATCATGTGCGCTGTGATCTCTAATGCAGATCTGGCCATGTTTTCCAGTACGCTTGCACCCTCAGTTTTGTATAGACCATGAGGCGCTGCATAATTTCACTTAATCTGCTTCTCCATGATCACTTGTCACTGTAACCTTTGATTTCTTAACACTGAGAAACTTGAGGTTGCTAGTAAACTTTGAGTATTCTGTGCCTCCCTACTTTTGCTAAATGTATCATTCTCCACGAAATATAATAGTAAACAAAATATTATCCCTGCTTTAGAGTATGTTAGTAAGTGTAAGATAACAAATAGTTTAATTATGATCTTACAAGTGCCACAGAGGAAAGAGGAAAGTTCAGGGAAGAAAAGCACCAAGAGGAAGATGAAAAGAAAGGCTGGCAGGGTGTGGGGATAGTAGGAGGTTTAGAAGGGAAGGGAAACAGAAGTCGGAATGTTCTGCAAAGTTACATCTAAATCCAATCTTTTTTTTTTTTTTTGAGATGGAGTTTTGCTCTTATTGCCCAGGCTGGAGTGCAACAGCGCAACCTTGGCTTACCACAACCTTCACCTCCCGGGTTCAAGTGATTCTCTTGCCTCAGCCTCCCGAGTAGCTGGGATAACAGGCATGCACCACCACCCCCGGCTAATTTCATATTTTTAGTAGAGACAGTGTTTCTCCATGTTGGTCAGGTTGGTCTCAAACTCTTGATGTCAGGCGATCCTCCTGCCTTCACCTCCTAAAGTGCTGGGATGACAGGCGTGAGCCACCATGCCCGGCCTATCTAAATCCAATCTTAAAGGATTTTAGAAAAACACCTTTAGCAAAAGCTTTATATGACATCAACCTCCAGCCCAGAACTCTCCTCTGAACTCCAAACTCCTTAACTGCCTACCCATCTTCTCCATTTGGATGACTAGCAGGTAATTCAATGTGAACATATCCTAAGCTAAATGTCTTCTCTTCCATTCAAATCCTACTCCTCCTGTAGCTTTCCCCATCTCAGACAATGGCAATTCCTTCCCTTCAGTTGCTCAGGCAAAACCCTTGGAGTAATACTGGATTTGTTCTTGGCAAAATTAAGGCCTTATACCTTAGGCATGAGAAGTTTTGAGGTGGTGCATATGATGAGAGTAAATTCAAGAGCAAATGGGAGGAAAGGAACTGGTGATGGGTAGTAGATACATCTCTTTCAAACAAAGAGCAAAACAAAGTAAAAAGGTAGATGAGATGGATGTGAGATTCAGATAAATTTTTTTAATGATAAAAAAATTATAGGCTGGGTGCAGTGGCTCAAGCCTATAATCCCAGCACTTTGGGAGGCCGAGGCGGGCGGATCACGAGGTCAGGAGTTCGAGACCAGCCTGAGCAACATCAAGAAACCTGGCTACTAAAAATACAAAAATTAGCCAGACATGGAAACATGGCTACCAAAAATACAAACATTAGCCAGATATGGTGGTGGCTGCCTATAATCCAAGCTACTCAGGAGGCTGAGGCAGAAGAATCGCTTGAACTTGGGAGGTAGAAGTTGCAGTGAGCCGAGATCGTGCCACTGCACTCCAGCCTGGGCAACAGAGCAAGACTCTGTCTCAAAAAAAAAAAAAAAAAATTACAGTACATTTGATGCTGGTGAATGAACCAATTGAAAGAAAGGAACTGATGATGCAGAAGACAGAAGAGATAACTGTGACAGCAGTAGCCTGAATCACAGCACGAGCAGTTGACCCATAATAGAAAAACAGCAGACAATAAGGGCATAGATGAACATGAATTAGGAGGAAAGGTGTGGTGGGTGTCCATGTGGAAGTTCTGTTCTGATTACGTCAATTAATTTATGATTTATGAATATGAACAGGAGAGTAAGTGCCAGCAGTTTCAACAGAGAGTAGATGTGAAACAGTTGTCTAGGAAAGTAAAATATTTTAAGACTCATGTGAATTAGTGGCAGAGTCCCTCAGTTTGTGCTCTTTATTGAAAGGAAACAAGACTCTTTTACATTTCCTGAACATAGTATGTCTAATAATTCTGCTTTTTGAATTTAAGAAGTGGATTTTTAGTTTTTAAAAACTATCAATGAGATACTAGATCAACAGAAAGTATGTGTTCGTGAAAAAGGTATAGTTTAACAAAAAGAACAGGGATTTAAAATGAGAAGATCTGGTAACTCCTATGTGTAATCCCAGCATTTTGGGAGGCACAGGCGGGAGGACTGCTTGAAGCCAGGAGTTCGAGACCAACCTGGGCAATATAGTGAGACCCCACCTTGATTTACAAAAATTTTTTAATTGTTTAACAAAAATAAAAATGAGATGAGAAGATCTGGGTTCAGGCTGTGCTTCTTTCATTATTAACTAAATGATCAAATGCAATCCTCTCATTTCTAATCCTTAAGCTTCACCTATGAAGTGGGACTAAATGCAATAATATAGGATGTCAGTTGTACAGTGCTAAATAGATATTGTTATTCTCACTGTTATTAACGGTAAATTGATAAAATATAAATTTGTTACCAACCAACTATAGAGTAACTATAGATTGATCAAGAAACTTTAGCAGAATAAAATAAAATGAAAGCAAGAAGTGGTCAGAAAGCAATAAGAGAAGCTGAATTCTACTATACATACAACACCTCACAATCTAAAAATATAAGCCAAGGAGAGAATAAAAACAATATAACAACACTAAAAACACTAAGGCTGTCAAGTAGAAAAAAGGCTTGCATATTTCCTTGCCAGATAAGACATATCGGACTCTAATCATTGGAATGCTGCACATTACTGGACAAGTCCCAATTCAAAAGATGCTATACTGTGTTCTCTCACTGACTGACTTCCCCAGAGAACCCCTATTTCATGAAATGAAAACTTTCTCAGTGAAAAATACACAGCATCAAAAATAGCACACATTTTTTTTTTGAAACTAATCACATTCTCTGAGATACAAAGATATTCAAATTGACTTCGTTTTGTTGACCCCCTTTCCCCGGGAGCTGTGAGATTCCCACAGCAGGCAAATCAACTTGGCAGAGAAGAAGCAAGAATCTGAGAAGCCCATGTGTACTGTGAGGAAGAAAGCCACAGCAAGTCAGCCTTGGGCAAAACAGACAGGATTCGGCCATGTCTCAATACAAATGAATCTGCTTGTGCGGTCAGACCCATGCCAACATTGCCCTCTAGTGCCAATTAAGCTGGTTGCAATGCTCTGCAAAAGAAGGGACCAGTCTGTTAAGTAGAAATTCTGCAGTATCTATTAATAGTTGTCACTTAGGCCCTTTCCCCGGGATTAGTGTTTCTCAATCATGCATGTGCATCCAAGTCACCTATCATGGCTTGTTAAAATAGACTGCTGGTGTGTGGCAGGGTGTGGTGTCTCCCACCTGTAGTCTCAGCACTTTGGGAAGTCAAGGCAAGAGGATCACTTGAGCCCAATAGTTCAAGACTAGTCCAGGCAACACAGTGAGACCTTGTCTTTACTAAAAATACAAAAAAACTTAGCCGGCCACTGCCCTAGGTTGATTTCTTAGTCTAAGGGAATAAGCTTTTAGCTTCAAAGGCCTTACGGAATGTTGAGGAGAAAGCATTTTCTCAACCTCGGAAGAACTATTTAATGATACAGAGGACAAAAAAATTAAGTGACTTGTTCCATAAATGTGTCTGAGGCTCAACACTGTGCTAGATGATCATCTGAAAGAACAAGAGTCACAGATGTGTTGCTTCATCATTTACATCTAAGAGAAAGTTTCTATCTTTTGTCTCCTTTGTCTAGAAAATAGGGCCATATAGTGCTGACAATGAACAATTAAGGAAAATACCATTTTTTAATGGAAAAAATCAGGTAGTACATAATTGTTTTTCTTATTATAGCCATGGTACAAAACAAGTAGTACATATATTCTGTAAAAGTATTTGAGAATTGTTTCCCAAAGTAATAGGCATTTCAGAAGAGTTTGACATCAATTTTATTTCTAGGTATTCGTGTTTAGAAGGTTTACAGAGGCAAAGCTACGATAAAATACCTGCAGAAGCAAGAATAAATAGAAGTAAATAAGGAAATGAGTATAGTATATCCATAGAAAATGCATAAAGGTGGGTGGGTGGTTTTTGTGTTGCCAGTTATGAGGCAGGAATCACACTTAGAGGAAAAAGCAACTTTCCTACTTTGCGATAAATGCCATTAAAAGCAGCCCTGCTTTCTTACCTCTCATTTTGTAAGTTGAAGACAATTAGGGTGGACACAAGAATTAAAGGAAATAAAATACCATTGTCCAAAGAATTCTATCATGTGTAACCTACTCAACTGCCCCTTCTGTATCTAGATGCAAGAAAATGGTTGATCAACTTCCACTGGTTGGCCTAAGTAAGCCTATTGTAAGAATATATCAAGGAGCACTAAGCTGGGTGCAGTGGCTCACACCTGTAATCCCAGTGCTTTGGGAGGCTAAGGCAGGAGAATCACTTGAGGCCCTAATTTCCAGACCAGCCAGAGAAACACAGACTGTCACTACAAAAAATAAAAACATTGGTGAGGCATGTGCACCTCTTGTCCTAGGTATTCAGGAGACTGAGGCAGGAGGAACCTTTAAGCCCAGGAGTTAGTTAGATGTTGCAGTAAGCTATGATTGTGCCATCACACTCCAGCCTAGGCGACAGAAAAAGACTGTTGCTTTTCTTTTAAAAAAAAAAAAAGCACCAGCAATCTGCAATAGTTTACTGAACCTCATCTAAGAACAAAATTAATGCTAGATGTATAATAAAACATTAATGAAGTCTAGGGCCCTTCCAACACTTCTAAAGATGTATTCAAAGGAACAACTTGTTTAGAATATTCTCCAGGAAAAACACAAATATGAAACCTGTCATTTTTGCAAAAACCATCAGTCCGATAATGTATAAAAATCAGACCTGGCCAGGCATGGTGGCTCACGCCTGTAATCCCAGCACTTTGGGAGGCCGAGGCGGGCAGATCACAAGGTCAAGAGATCGAGACCATCCTGGCCAACATGGTGAAACCCCGTCTCTACTAAAAACACAAAAATTAGCTGGGCATGGTGGTACGCGCCTGTAGTCCCAGCTACTCGGGAGGCTGAGGCAGGAGAATTTCTTGAACCTAGAAGGTGGAGGTTGCAGTGAGCCAAGACTGCGCCACTGCATTCCAGCCTGGCACCTGGCGATGGAGTAAGACTCTGTCTTAAAAAAAAAAGAAAAAAAATCAGACCCACAGCAGAAATGTCTCCATTCACAAAGAACTCACTAATTGCATCAGATTTCATATATATATACTCTTTTTTTAAGAGATGGGGTCTCACTATGTTACCCAGGCTGGAGTGCAGTGGCTATTCATGGGCTTGATCCCACTACTAATCAGCACGGGAGTTTTGACTTGCTCCATTTCCGGCCTGGGCCGGTTCACCCCTCCTTAGGCAACCTGGTGGTCCCCTGCTCCTGGGAGGTCACCATATTGATGCCGAACTTAGTGCAGACACCCGATTGGCATAGCGCACTACAGCCCAGAACTCCTGGACTCAAGCAATCCTCCCACCTCAGCCTCCCGAGTAGCTGGGACTACAGACATGAGCCACTGCACCTGGCTAATTGCACCAGATTTCTACAAGGCTAAATAAGGTGGCTCCTTTCTTTTTTCTTCTTTGATGCCTCCAAAGAGCCATCACCCCTTCCTTTTATTCTTAGTTAAGTCTTCTACAACTTTTGGGAAGCTAGTATGGAAAAAAAAAGGTCGTAATTTACCATTTATTGTAATTATAAACTTTATTATTATTACTATAATTATTATTTTTAGAGACAGGGTCTCTGTTACCCAGGCTGTAGCACAGTGGCACGATTATGGCTCACTGCAGCCTCGACTTCTGGGGCTCAAGTGATCGCCTCACATCTCAGCTTCCTGAGTAGCTCAGACTACAGGCGCACACTACCATGCCCAGCTGTAATTATAAACTTTAAATTAGGGGTCTTCAAAGAGTTCATGGAAAATGCATACTATGAAAAAACTATTCATGAACTTCAGGGGAGTTTTTCTGCATCAAAGTAACTCATACTCCAGCCTGACCAACATCGTGAACCACCACCTCTACTAAAAATACGAAAATTAGCAGGGTGTGTTGGCGTGCGCCTGTAATATTCCAGCTACTCAGGAGCCTGAGGCAGGAGAACTCCTTGAACTTGGGAGGCGGAGGTTGCAGTGAGCCAAGATTGTGCTCCAGCCTGGGTGACAGAGCAAGACCCCCTCTTAAAAACAAAACAAAACAAAAACTCATAACTTGTTATACCATCTCTGAACAGGACCCAGTTTGAAGCACTAAAAAGGATAAAACATCAGTTTGAAAAGAGCCCCTATCAAAGTAACATTAATTCTGCTAAAATTGAAGCAAAAGCAAATGGCAAATTTATGGTCAAGCTTGGATGAAAGAATGGTGAAATCACTGATGTTTTGTATAAAGTTATGGGGACAATGCCCCAAAGAAATCTGTAGCTTACATATGAATAACTTGTTTTAAGAAGAGATGAGACACTAGCCAGATGCAGTGATTTGTGCCTATAGTCCCACCTACTTGGAAAGCTGAGACAGGAGAATCACTTGAGCCCAGAAGCTCAAGGCTGTAGTGGGCTATGGTTACACCCGTGAATAGTCTTTGTACTCTAATTTGGGCAATGTAGTAAGACCCTGTCTCAAAAAAGGAAAAAATATAAAGGAGGAGACGATGGTGAAGATGAAGCCCACAGTGACAGACCACCAATATCAATTTGAGAGGAAAAAGAATGATCTAATTGAAGAGGATTGACAATTAGCAGAAACTGACAATTCCCAATACTGAAGAAGGGAATTAAATAATAGCAATAATAGTAAAAACAAAACCTTATAATTTGTGGTTGCTATATAATAAATTTTGCTGTGTTGTATGCTGTTTAACAAAAAAACCTAACTCCCATCTCTGCTTAAAATTAACCAACTCCCTGTGAAACCTACCTTATCTATTCTCCCCACATTTTCAGCAAAGTTCCCAGGCATCTCAAGACTCTTATTTTTCTTGCTGACCAGCTGCAAGGTCACAGGACAACAAAAACCAAAGAAAGTACAATGCCTTTCTCAAAATGTTATTTTTCAAATGTAAAGTACATCACAAGACATGTTACAAATTAACTGTTCTCTGTTCTGGCTTCTGTAAACCTGTTAGCTGCTACATCATCCAAGATGTATAAAAAATACCCCGTTTTCTTTCTCTTTGCTCAGCCTTGGGATGCTAAACCACTGAGCCAGTGGCCACCTTAATAAAATCCTCCTGTTTCACCCATTGGTCTGTCCAGTCTTCTGAATATTCTGCAACATCTCAGAATACTCTGCAACCACAGACATCTCAATTGGTTCAGTTTACACAATTTTGGCTGATAAATTAAAAACGAGCAAACTTTCCACTCAACTGGTGCCAAAACTGTTGCATTCAGATCCGCTGTGAAGAGCAGAGCCTTCAATATAAATTTTAAACAAGTAGGATCAAGATCCTGAAGCAGTTCTTTGAAGAATTTTAAAAGGAAATGAAACATGGCTTCACCAATATAATCCTAAAGACAAAGCACATGGCCAGGCATGGTGGCTCAAACCTGTAATCCCGCACTTTGGGAGGCTGAGGCAGGTGGATCACCTGAGGTCAGGAGTTCAAAACCACCCTGGTCAACATGATGAAACCCCATCTCCACTAAATGTATAAAAATTAGCTGGGTGTGGTGGCAGGCGCCTGTAATCTCAGCTCTTTGGGAGGCTGAGGCAGAAGAATCACTTGAACCCAGGAGGGGGAGGCTTGCAGTGAGCCAAGATTGCGCCATTGCCCTCCAGCCTGGGCGACAGAGCGAAACTCTGTTTCAAAAAAAAAAGACAAAGCACAATCAAAGCAATGGTTACCAAGAGGAATAAGCGCTCCAGTCAATGCAAAAGTGGACTTGTCAAGAGAAAAGGCAGGAGTTTTTTTAGGATGCTCAAAGCATTTTGCCTGTTGACTTTCTGGAGAGCCAAAGAATGATAACATCTTATTATGAGGGTGTTTTGAGAAAGTCAGCCAATGCTTTAGCAGAAAAACACCCAGGAAAGCTTCACCAGAGAATCCTTCTCCACCAGGACAATGCTCCTGTTTCTTCCTCTCATCAACAATCTGTGACAGTTTTGATGAGAAATCATTAGGCATCCACCTTACAATAGTCCTGATTTAGCTCCTTCTGACTTTTTTGTTTCTTTAAAAAAATCTTTAGTAGCAGGTTGGGCACGGTAGCTCATGCCTGATATCCTAGCACTTTGGAAGGCTGAGGCGGGTGGATCACAAGATCAAAAGATTGAGACCATCCTGGCCAACATGGTGAAACTCCATCTCTACTAAAAATATAAAAATTACCTGGGGTGGTGGTGCAAGCCTGTAGTCCCAGCTACTCAGGAGGCTGAGGCAGGAGGATCGCTTGAACCCAGGATGCAGAGGTTGCAGTGAGCCAAGATTGTGGCACTGCACTCCAGCCTGGTGACAGAGTAAGACTCTGTTTCCATAAGAAAAAAAAACTTTAGTAGCAACAAAAAGTTAAAAAAAAAAAAAACTTTAAAGGGCACCCATCTTTCTTCAGTTAATAATGTAAAAAAGCCAGGCATGGTGGCTCACACCTGTAATCCCAGCACACACACACAAAAATAAATATTTACTCCAAAAAATTTGGATTCCTTAATGGAAAATGGGAGTCTATTCTCTCTTAATCCATAATGGATGGTGGAGACATTTGTTCTTTGACTAACATAAACTTAGTACAAAGAAAGGAATTATAAAATTTTGTAGCAACTAGTCATGGTTGAGATACTCTTCCATCCCTATTAACTTACTCTCATCAGTCATAGGTGGAAGAAGCTAGCTGCTTTTCATTTTCTGATTTCCTTTAACTGTGCACTGCTTCCACCATCTGGGACTGAGCCTAGGTGGATAAGGACAGTGAGGTGGTAGCAGATTTTCTTGGGCTTCATCTTGAGTAACTTGATCTATGTAACATTAACTTGTTCCAAGAGGAGGAAAGTTTTTAAGACACTATTTTATTTACAAAAAATTATTAAATCCTCCCTACTTTTGATATGTAATAATTAAAAGTTTATTAACTCAGAAAGACTACTCCAGAAATTGGCAAGTGGTTACTCCAGGAAGGAGAATTGTCTGGCCAAGGGTGTAGGGGTTGGGAGAATTATTTTTACTATATATCCCTTTGGACCAGTTTGATTTTGTACATATGCATTTGTTAGCCCATTCAAAAAATATATATGAGTTTCTGAAAAATCTAATTAATGGATAAAAACAAAATATGAACTTTATTTCTCATCATAAACTTTTTCAAGGTCAAGACACTTTTGCAAGCAATGATAGCACCCTTCTTTTTTTTCTAAGACAGAGTCCCATTCTATTGTCCAGGCTGGAGTGCAGTGGTGCAAAGTCTGCACACTGCAACCTCCACCTCCCGGGTTCAAGTGATTCTCGTGCCTCAGCCTCCAGAGTAGCTGGGATTACAGGCACACACCATCACCCCCAGGTAATTTTTGTATTTTTAGTAGAGGCAAGGTTTCACCATGTTGGCCAGGCTGGTCTGAAACTCCTGACCTCAGGTTAGCTACCTGCCTTGGCCTCCCAAAGTGCTGGGATTACAGATATGAGCCACCACAGCTGGCCTGGAGTAAATATTTATATAGGTATAATTAGATCTTAAATTCTCGGTACTTTTTTAAATGAGTTGTGGTCTGCCCCCTCCCCAACACACAAATTAAACATAAAAAGGAACACAAAAAGGGAGTAAGTGTCGTCTTCCACTTAGGCTGTAGGATACCAAAATCAATGTCACTCCCACCCTAACAATAAGAAACAGCCACATCAACTACAAAAAAACTTGAATTCATTGGAAAGCTACCTAGTAGTATGACCTCCAAAGAAAGACAAGTCCCTCCAGGAGATATGAGAGGTGAACACCAGTTCTCCTGTGTCAGAACATGTGAAGAAGAGATACCGGGTGCCCTACAAGCAGTTAAGAAAAATTAAAGTAAAAATTTTAGTGATGTGGTAAACGTAAGCGAAGGCTATCATGAGACTATGGGGCCCCTCAAATGCATAGACACAAAGGGAATTCACACTCACTTGCAGGATTGTCTTCACAGATATCTACTGCATACTCACAACAAAGACTGGAGCCAGGGTGAGGGACCAGATAGAGCCTCCCTCAGTGGTACAGACCTTGAGAAGGCCACCACTATTAAGGGAAAAGCATGAACCCCTCCCTCTGCAATCTTTCTCTCCTAGGGAAGGAGTACCAAACCCTGTCTGCCCCAGAGCACATGAGAAGACCGGCTGTAGCTAGGGAAAGAGTAATAGAAAAATACCCTATAAACCTGAGAGAGGAGCAAGAAAAACTCCTCATCCAGGATCCTATACCAGTATCATTAGAGGACTCTACTACTGTGAGAAGGATAATACCACTGAGAGAGACCAACCATGATATATATAGGATTAAGCCCAAAATGGGACAATAAAAAAACAAACTCTGCCCGCCACCTAACTAGCACTCTTCCGATAAAAGAGGGAAAAGAGCATAGAGAAGAACCCCTCTGAGGTACCAGTACACAGGGAAGACTGAAAGGGTGGAGCAAGTACATTAAAGAAAAACCTTCAAGGGCCTCAGTCACCACTCTAGGCACAGAATTAAAGAGACTGAAGCCATTGTACACTGAAGACAATTACAGTAAAACAAACCCAAAACTAGCTCAACTCCTGGTTAAACTGACTAAACCCAAGAGACATATCCATTTCCAAGCATAAATCCATTTTGGTCTCAGCCTACTATTTTACATGTGAGATCCAGCATTCAGTCAAAAACTAACATACACACACAAACACACACACAATCAGATTGAGAGATGACCCAGATTTCCAAATTATCAGAGATTTAAAACAACTATGATTAATATGTCAAAGTGTAGTAGAAAAGGTAGACAACATGCATGAACAGATGGGACATTTTAGCAGAAAGAAGGAAGCTATAAGAAATAGGCAAACAGAAATGCTAGAAATTAAAAACATAAAAGATGCTGAAGTAGATAATGGCCACTAAAAGCTCAACATCAGATTCAACACAACTAGGAAAAGAATCAGGGAACTGGAAGACAGGTCAAAAGAAAGTACCCAAAGTAAAACACAAACAGAAATAAAGAGAGAAAAAAACTCTTTTCTCTTCTCTTTTTTAGATAACCAGAATAGTTCTATAATCTCTGAAAGAAACTAAATTCCTAGTTTAAAAATCTGACAAAAAACTCTAGGCCCAGATAGCTTTATTGATGAATTCTATCAAACAATGAAAAAAAAAATCAATTCTATACAAACTATTCTAGAACACAGAAAGAAGGGAGTACTTCCCAATTCATTTTATGAAGTCAGTGTAACCTCAATTCTAAAACTGGACAGGAAACCCTTTTTTCTCTCTCTTTTCCCTCAATGGTGGTGGCCTTCTTCAGGTCTATACCCCTGAGGGAGGCTCTATCTGTTCCCTCACCCTGCCTCCAGTCTTTCTTTTGAGCACGGCAGAAAACAATCCTGCATGTAAGTGTGAATTTTCTCTGGATCTCTTGCATCCAAGAGATAAGGGACACTACTGAACAATTTAACAAATATAATTGGAATCCCAGAAGGAGAAGAGAAAAAGAATGGGACAGAAGAAATATTTTAAAGATAATGGCTGGCCGGGCAAAGTGGCTCATATCTGCAATCCCAGTACTCTGGGAGGCCAAGGCAGAGGGATCGCGAGGTCAGGAGATTGACACTATCCTGGCCAACATGGTGAAATCCTGTCTCTACTAAAATACAAAAAGTTAACCAGGCATGGTGGCAAACGCCTGTAGTCCCAGCTACTCAGAAGGCTGAGGCAGGGGAATCGCTTGAACCCAGGAGGCGGAGGTTGCAGTGAGCAGAGATCACATCATTGCACTCCAGCCTGGGTGACACAGTGAGACACCATCTCAAATAAATAAATAAATAAATAAAATATAATGGCCAAAAATTTCCCAGACTTAACCATATCAAAAGCACAGATCAAGAAGCTCAGAAGTCCAAGCAGAAAACTTCCAAAATATCATCTAAATACAACATATTTAAATTGCTAAAAACCAAAAATAAAGACAACATCTAAAAGGCAGCCATAAAGAGGAATTCAAAAAGAAAATATGTAAAAATATTTTTAAATGAATGAAAATAAAATACAACATATAAAAATCCATGGGACACGGCTAAAATGGTGATTAGAAGGCAATTTATAACATTAAGTAATTAGATTAGAAATGTCTCAGATCAAAATCTGATATAAGGTACCACCTTAAGAAACCAGAAAAAGAATAAATCAACTTAAGTAAACAGAAGAAAGGAAAAAATAAAGATATGAGAAGAAATTAAAAACAGAAAGACAGTAGAAAAAAAACTAATGAAATCAAATGCTGGATCTTTCAATACAGTTGATAAACTCTATCTAGAAAGAAAGAGAGAGAGAGAGGGAGGAAGAAAAGGAGGAAGAAGAGGAAGGAAGGAAGGAAGGAAGGAAGGAAGGAAGGAGAACAGAGGGAGGGAGGAAGGAAGGAAGCCAAGCTATGACCCAAACAGACAGATTCTAACTTGTCCATAATGCAAACACTTTGTTCCTTTCTTGCAGGAGCTTCTGAGCTGTCGTCATGACCTCCGT
>CAUYQU010103369.1:0-30635 GCA_963574635.1 Cheracebus regulus
ACATTTGGGCACTTTAGCTGCTGGTCAGCTAAAGGTTCACCAGTTAATAATCGTTAATGCACTTATCTTAGAACTCTACCTTGGACTCTTTTCAAATGCAAATTAATGTAAAAATATTTGTCAGACTCTAGCTAATGTTAAAAAAAATTACATAGGTCTTTATTTATCTTCAAGCCAGTTTTTACAAAACCTTATTTCAGAGTTTGTAAAAAAACATGAAAAACCTGAATATGACATGGAGTTTGCAGCTGTTTGTTGTTAGCTTATTTTAAAATTTAATATTTATAAATAATTAAGATTAGTTTTATTAATCTTAATATTTTCTGTATGCAAAAAAGCTGTTTTTGCCTTTTACATTCATTTAAAAATCTCTGGGAATTTAAAAAGTACTCAAGTAAAAGATAAGCTTATTTTATTTTTAAGAAAATACCCATTGATAATTATCTGGGAGATCATGATTACTCTTGAAAATATTCAGCAAGATAGCTGGATGTAATGTAAAGCATAAATGAAGAAAGCCTATGGTTAATTAAATTGCATTTCTTGACAAAATGGAATGTATGCCAATCAGATATGAGGCTCCTACTCTATCTCCCTGCTAAGCATTTAAGACTTAGAAAAAATAAAGGAATAAGTTGGGTTTAGCATTATTATGGATGTGAACCACGTCACTAGGAGATAATACCATATTATTTTTCTGGAATGACAATGAGGACATTCACCTTAAGAGGCTCCCTTTGATGCGGTATTTAAAATCACTAGTGAGGGATGTGTTAGGAATAAAATGAACCCACAGGTGGTGTTTTCGTTCTCAAGTCCCTGATGCTTCAAATTGTGACAGTGAATCAACTGATGAAACACAGAATCTGTATGACGTCTGGAATGAACTATTCAAATATTTAATTTGCCTGTTTAGATCTTGTTATTAATAACAAAAACACTATGTCACAATAACGAGCAGGGCTTTAAAAATTACCAGCTAGTGAATCATCATTTGCCTGCTATTATTTTAATTTGATTTCTGTTTTTTAGGAGGTGTAAATTATCTGTTTTGTTTTGCTTTGAGAATTTACCAGTGAGCCTACTTATTTAAAATATTTTTTCTTACACTTTCTTTAGAACGTTTTATTTACCTTTTTTTTTTTACATCCACCAAGCCCTTTTCTATATAGTATAACTTAACTATAAAAGTGATTATATTTGTTTCTGTTTTCCTCACTATGTAAGCTAATGTAACTCAGTAGCTAATAAGAGCCATAGGCTTACATGACTTTTCATAAAGTACCTCACAGTCCATAACCTATTTAGTGTGGAGGCTGACAAGGATTGTAGGTTTGATTTTTACAATACATCTGATAAAGAGCTGCAGTCAAATTGCTACACTATAGATGCTTAGAAATTATTAAAGTATATATGTATAATTGTAGGTTGATCATCTTACTGAATAATTAGGAATACTGGTTTGGGTTGATTTTTTTTCCTGTGAGATAGCAATGATACAGAATTCTAAAGATAAATAAAACAAACAAAAAAAAAACTTTAGTGAGCCAGGAAAAAAAGACATTATCTTTTATAAAGAAATAAAATTAATACAAGCCTAAAAGATATAAACATAAGAAGTATAATAAGGGAGTTCCAGATAACTGTTTTAAAGATTGCAAATGTTATCATTAAAAAGCATTCACCTGAGGGTTGTTTTTCATAAGAAGATAACAGATTAGAGCTTTTTGTGATGAAAATCATTACAAAAAAACCATTATGATTTCCTAAACTCACAAAAATATGTCTTCTGAGACAAAGATACAAATTTCAAGGAGTATTTTTCACTGGGATTCAGTAAAGTAATAGCTGAAAAATTATGAAAGCACTATGTCTTTATTAAAACATCTAAGTAATTTATAACAGCAGTTGACTCTCTTTTCGCTTGTGGCTCTTTCTTTGGTTCTTTTGCAAATATGTTAAACATAACATTTTAAATAACGTTTTTATTTGTTTGTTTATTTACTTTAGAGACAGAATCTCAGTCTGTTGCCCAGGCTGGAGGGCAGTGACACAAACCTAGCTCACTGCAGCTTCAAACTCTTACATGTAAGGCATCCTTCTGCCTCAGCTTCCCAAGTAGCTGGGACTACAGGAACCAGCCACCACTCCTGGCTTTTTTTTTTTTTTTTTTTAATTTTTAAGTGTGATCTCCCTATGTTGCCCGGGCTGGCCTCAAACTTCTGGCCTTAAGTGATTCTCCTGCCTCAGGCTCCCAACATTTTTAATAGTTAAAAAAATCATGTTTGTGGTTTTGAATAATTTAACAATGTGGATTATTTAAATAAAAACAGATATTATAAAATATATAATTGCTAATTTTGTTGAACAGACATGTTTTTAGTTCTTCTGTAAATAAAAACTATAACAGAGATCAAGTCCAGGAGAGTATTCTCAACAACAAAAATGAGCTACTGGAACATTTGTTCTCTCTAAAAGGGGTTATCCACAACTCAGTTATAACATATTGCTGTTCTATGGAATGTGGGGTCAGTGGTGTCAAATATTCCATTTTTTTTAAATGAGACTAGAAACTCAAGTTCAATGTCAAGTTTCTTAAGTGTTAAATATAAGCAACAAATCCAAATGTTCTTGAACATTCTGTGCAAAGCAAGAATTTGTGGGGAAAGTCTCTATTGGGCATGCATGCCTCCAGGTTTTTATCTCAAGGTATTAGGGCAGAAGTCAAAGGAAGCTGTTTTGAGTGTGTCACTCTTTTAACTGAGATTAATGTTTATGCATACAGCTTATTTGACATTTTACAATTCTTTGTTTCGTTCAAAAGAATGTTGTTTTACTTTCTCGGAGTTGAAAACTAACATTTTTTTCTTAAAGGTTTTATAGCCTTTGAATGGGACACTGCCAAACTCTATATGATATTGTCATAAGCTATCCATAAGGTGGCTTGAGAGTTTAAAAGAACTCACACCTGTTTATGGAACAATAAAAACTGTTTTTAGAAGAGTGGCATTTGAGCATAAAAATTATCTTCTATTTTATCTAAACATAATATTTGAAGTAAAATCCATAGTTCTGTTATTTAGTTAGTGGTAAGACTATTAGAACATGAATATTTATGAATTGTTTTTTTGAGGTGTCCGAGTTTGAGCACTGATTATTCTACTAAGCCCTTATACTCATTCAAATTTCTCACATGCTGCTTCTATTTACTAAATGTTATCCTGGCCTCACAAGTTCTACTGAATTTTAATTGTGAAGTGATGATATGGCTTTCTGCTAACACTCAAAAGCCATCCAGCATCAAATATATTTTACAAACTGATTCCCTTGATCTCCCAGTCACCTGAAGCTTACCTACTCCTTTGACAACTTACCATTTGCCTCATTTGAAATAAAATAAAATATACATTATTTTGCTTTTGGATTCCGTCCTTGTAATGGTTACTTAAATGCAATTTCTCATTTATATACAGTAATAGCTTAATTGGATTGTTATCTTAGTTTCTCCTGGGAAAATTTCTCTGCATATAAAAACTCTACATTCTAGGCTCATCCGTGGTGATCCTGTTTATTTGCAAACATATATCTGTGTATTATTCATTGAAAAACTGCTTGTTCATATTTTGCATATTCTCATCTCTTAAGTTAATGAATCTTTGCAAATTATTTAAATATATTTAAGATTCTGTCACTTTCCCAATTTAAAAAGTGCTGTTAGTCTACCTAAAAGATACCATAAGGTTAGTTATGAATATGATTTTCTCAGTTTTACATTTGAAGAGTCTGTTTTATAAATTAGTATAGCCAGTAGTGAAAATTACCAGAGAATATATGTGCTGTATAACTAATGTCAAAACTTTCTATTAGTGTAGTGTATTAGGTCATGTGACTTTCAGATTTTCAATTTGGAACATTATTATAGCAAAAGATAAAAGGGCAATTTTAGAAAAGGTAAAAGGTGAGAACAATATTAAAATGAGAATGGTTACAGGGCATTGAAGGAGGTATAGTAGAGACTCCAAAATTCAGTAAATTGCTCTGCATTCTGGAGTGAGATGACTTGGACTTTTAATGTACATTTCAGTGCCAATGAATACTAAGTGCTTAGACATAATTTCAATTAAAATTAATAACCTTCAATGTAATCTTTAATCTTAAAAATGTATTACTGAGTTTCAAATATATAACCAGAATATAAAGAAAATTTTCCTGTTTATATGGATATTCAGTTAGATAGGACCCTTATTCAAGGACTAAACAAAAGACAGGGAATTCCCTATAGAAGAATAACTCTGAAAATAGGTACACACAGCATTAGAAAAAGCAAAAAAGCAGTTTCAATCTTTTATCTTTACTCTCAACTCTTGTTTCAAAACTTATTCAGTGGACACCTAGATTGCTGTTTTTCAATAAAAGCTTCCTCATTAGTTGACAACATCGTACATCCTGGATAATCAAACTTATCAAACTATCATAAAAATTATAAATATAATACATACATATAACATCATATAATATATATTTATAAATATAGTCCCCTCACCAAAGCTAAACTTTTGATTAGGATGCATCTTCAGCTCTATAATTTCTCACCCATATGCCAAAATGCTGGAAATTCTAACAATCTAATGTTAATTTCTCTAATATAAGGCTTTGCCTACTGTTAGAAAGCAAATTAAGACACATTGTTCACTCTCTTCAGTGTCAATTCCTACAGCTTGTGTTATGAGTCCCCAAACATGTATCTGATTCACTATCATTTCAAAGAATAATACTGAAAGCATTCAGTAGAAATAATATATTCTAGTATATCAGAAAAACACAGGCTTGGGGGAAAAGTATACATTTGAATTTTGACTAATGTTTTCCTATTTATGTGTAACTTATTTACCCTGTATGTTAAACTACAACAGCTACACCACCTTGCAGGAGCATTGTGGAACTGAAATAAAACAAATACCTAACTTAGGATGTGTCAAAAATTAGTAATGTCTCTGAATATGGACATTGATGAAAATGGTTAGGCCAATGGAGTTGAATGGCAGGTGTGTGGAAGTAGAGGGAGGTATGCAAATAGAGAAGGAAAAAGCCAAATCTAACAAGTAAAACAGGTAGCATATAACATCAGAGATCGGATCATTCCTCTGGCTTTTCCCACCTTCAATATATTATTCCACTACAAATGCAAATCTATCATTGTCTGATATCCTCCAAGAATATCTTTTCTTACCTTATGAAAGTAATTCTGTCTTAAATTTTGAATCTCTTATAAATATTTGTAAAATAAAAGAATAAAGTGAGAAGATATATTACTAATTTCCCAACTATCTGTTTTCAGAGAGAATGAAGGCAGAATATCACATTAACAAATTAATTCAGAGATGTATTGGTGTACTTTTTTCATGACCTTGCTCATGAATGTCCTCAAAGTTCCTTGTATTAATAAATCCAGTAACTGACCCCTCAGACAGAGGAGAGAAAAGCTATTGACTTCTTGGCTACAAATATGGAATCCAAGGTAAGAAACTAAGAATTACAATTGCACAGTTCTTTTTTGATAAGCTAGGTCCATTAGTGAGGTCTTCAAAGGTTTCCAAATTGTAGTAACTCAAAAGCTCAAATATATTAAAGGGAAATAATATTGTAATACACATATTATAGAATTGTGTGTATAATAAATACTTAATAAAATAATTTTAACTGAGTACACCATATCAATTATGTTTTAAGTGCTTACATGGATTAGCTGATTTGATCTCCTAATTCCATGAAAAAAATTTATATTGTACTTTGTTTTCAGTGTAAGAAATTAAGGCATAGGCCAATAAAATAAATTGCCAAGATCACAAAGAGAGGAAGGAGTGGAACGCAGGATTCAAATCCAGGCAGACCAACTTCAGAAACTGTGTTCTTAAAAATGGCATCATACCTTTTATTCTCAATATGTCATGGAGGGTTTTTAAACATTTTTATATTTGCTTCACATTTGCTTAATTATATGACATGTAAAACTTAAAGTTATTGTATGTATCTTTTCAGCCTAAAATGTTCATTAAATGTATGCATTTAAACATAACTAGCAAAAATATAAATACTCCAAATACTCTGTGGGGTTAGTATCTGAAAACCAAAATATGTGTTCTGAATTGAATAAGTGAATAGAGTCTTTGAATTTTCCATTGAAGTAGATTGTTCATGGAATTAATATGTTCCCTACTCATGGATCGGTTATTGACAATAAGTTCTCCATTGCTTTTATCTTCCAATAAACCAACTATATGTGGGTTTTGCCCATCATTCTAGCAAAAGTAATTTCATATCTCAACTATAATAGATAATTCTTAGGCATTTATATATGTAACTACTGGGAACTCTTAAATATGTTTCATTAAAACTTTCTCATTTGGACTCCCTCTCTTAATTTCCTTTGCCTCTTCAGCATCTGTTGCCATCTCATCCTCCTCTATTTATCTTGATATATTTCATTTAATCAAAGCCAAGCCCTTGGCTACTTTTTCTTCTCATTGTGTTTCTCTTTAGGAAGACTTTATGTCTTTGAAGCAATTACTACCTCTCTGCCAAAAACATATGAACTGAATTTTATAAAAAATGTTATTGAATATCCTATATAGTAGTTTTATTTGAATATCTTTAAAATATTGAATAATCATGGCAATCTTCTATTTTCTTACTTTGGTTATGCCAAAAACAGACCCTAAAGCAGGGGCTTAGGAGCAGGCACTTGATTCAGCGGTGACTTAAGGAAGTGAAGCAAAGAACCGGAGAGAGTGAAGTGAGGAAGGAAAGAGGTGTTAATGAGTTGGTCCTCCAGTGGACCTTTGGGATCAGTTTCTGGTGATCACACAAGGAATCTTACAGAATGCTTCAGAATTGTCCCAGTTCAGAATGAGGTATTACAAATGGAACAGAATGAAACTTCTGAAATAAAATTATAATTTTGTTATTTCAAAAAAATGTAAAGAGTAAAAAAATTAAGGATGGTTAATATTGATGGTTTTTTAAATCAGGTTGGCAGATGAATAGTGTACTTGTTTTAGGGGGTGGGGAGGTCATTTCTTGTTATGGCCCTGTGAAGACCAAGGCTCCTTTCCATCTTAAAAGAATACTTTATGGCAATTTACCTGTCTAGACATTGCATGATAATGCCCTTCTTATAAATGACTGTGATAAGTGGCCTTCACTTTAGCTCTTGTAAAACAATAATATTCACAGTACATTGATCAGTGAATAACAAAACATTGAACATTTTAAGTATGATTGCTTCTATAATATAACAGGTTGTTCAAGCTTTTATCATGAGAGACTATTTTGCCATGTCTGTCTTTTTCATATCCATTAATAAATTACAAATTAAGCATCATAGTTATTTAGAAATCAAGAACTGTTTCTTAAAGCTACTTTTTGTTCTTCATTTCTTTAGAACTCAGTACTAAGAAATGAACAAGCAAACAGAGACTTCTCCATGGTAATTCTTATTGATGCTAATCCCTCAAAGCGCAATTTCAATGCTAAAATAAGCAGAATTTTAAAAGGCAAACATTTTATTATTAGGGTCCAAACATAAAAAACCTGATACAAGCAGTTTGGAACTTTACTACAATGAGTTAGGGCAAATGTAAGATTTTAACTTCCGTTTGCCATTTTAAACATGGCACTAACTTAAAATAAAAGAGAGGATACATTATTTTTAACTTATTGGGGAGAAATTCTGTATAATTTTTCAACATTGAAACACTATAGAGTGGTTTTTAAACTACATGTCATAGCATCTCTTAACTAATATCACATTTCATAGGATGATAATGGAACTAAAACAAACAGATCAAAAACAATCCATGCAAATTTGTAGTTTCTTACCTTTTCTGTGCTATTACATACAATAATAATAACTCAGGATACAGAGAAGTCTTAGATTCTTAATAAAGAAGTACAGCAAGTATGTATTCAAGCAAAACATACAGAGTCAGCATAGATGTTTTCCAGCATAAGACGAATTGTTTAATGCAGTATTTACATGTATGGTATGGCATTTTAAAATTCCTATATGAGCGTGTATATATTAGGAGAATGAATACATGGTCCTATATAAGTGAGATGTATGTGATAGTTACTGACCACACATTTGAATTGTGAGTTTTTGTTCTCTAATGCCTTTTCCCATGAAGAGTGACTAATGGAACATGATCATTACAGTTACAGAATCAGAATAGCACCGTGTTATGGTTTGAATATGTGTGTCCCTTCCAAAATTCCTATTGAAATGTAATACTCAATGCAACAATATTGGGAAGCAAAAATGTTGGGAGGTGATTGAGTCACAAAGTTAAAACTCTCATGAGTGGGATTAGGTGCACTTGGGTTCATAAAAGGGATTGATGAAAGGAGTTTGCCCCTTTTTGCCCTTCTGCCTTTTTCCGTGCATGGTCAGTGTTGCTCCCCTCCAGAGAACACCTCATTTAAGGTGCCATCCTGGAAGCTGAGACTGAATCCTCATCAGACAATAAACCAGTTGGCAACTTGATCTCAGACTTCCCAACGTTTAGAATGTGAGAAATAAATTTCTATTTTTCACAAATTACCCAGTCGCTAGTATGTATTTATAGCAACACAAAACAGAGTAATGTAGAAAGACGGGGAGCTTGGTAAAAAAAAGAACAGGAGCCAGACACATAGGCTTACATCTACTCTAGGCATATCTGCACATGGATTCCTAATAGAAAGCTGTGACAACCGTGTACATGTTTTCTCATATCTCCGTCTGAGGAAGAATATGCTGTTCATCTGCAAAAGAAATATACTTAGCCATTAGCTTCTAGATGCAACGTCTTCAGGATCTGCTTCAGCTTTAGAACAATGACTATGAACTTATCTGAAAGTCCTCAGGACTATCACCTATCTCTTCCCAGTGTAGTATTTCTTTAATGAACAATCTTTGCTATAAAGCTGTGTTTAGTTGACTAACATGTTTTCAGGTATTATTTATCATATGTGGTACTACATGCCAACTTATTTCCACCTCTTTCTTTTCATTTGTTTCATATCTATATTACGTTCTGAAGACTTTTTCTTTTTCTTTTCTTTTTTTTTTTTTTTGAGATGGAGTCTTGCTCTGTCAACCCAGGATGGAGAACAGTGATATGATCTGGACTCACTGCAAACTCTGCATCCTGGGTTCAAGAGATTCTCAACCTCCTGAGTAGCTGGGATTACAGGCACCTGCCACCATGCTCGGCTAATTTTTGTATTTTTAGTAGAGATGGGATTTCACCATGTTGGCCCAGCTGGTCTCAAACTCCTGACCTTGTGATACACCACCTCGGCCTTCCAAAGTGCTCGGATTACAGGCTTGAGCCATCACACCCGGCCCTGAAGTCTTTTTCTAACCAATTGTGTCTCTTTTCCCTTTTTACCTATGCAAGTATTACTCTCTAATAAACTAGCATTGTGAGGCCTGTCCTATGTTTTTCAAAGAACCGAACTGACAGAAAAGCATCTCTCCATTCTTGAGACATTCAACAGTTTGTGTAAGTGGAATGCACTCACAATATCATATTGAAACAATATAAATATTTGTGATTAAAAATGTCATTAAACAATTTCTAGTTTCAAGATTGACATTCAAGTGTTTGGAAGTCATCCCTTTAATTGAAGAAAAACCTGAACAAACTGAAAATTAATGATATTTTTTTGGACTCACAAGAGAACTTAGTTTGCAGAGCAAATCACTTCTTTGAAATCTGGAGATAAAGGAAGATACAAAGAAAGAATCATGACTCAGATGAGCTTACCTGAAGCAGAAGTGATATCAGTGGAGTGATAAACTGGTAAAAACACATAAATGGTCACTTACACACATTGCTGGAAGCTAAGTGCGGAAAACATGAGAGTAAGAAACTGCTAGGGACTGCAGTCTTAGAATATCTAATATTTTCATGGATTTTCCTTCCTGAAACTCTGTCAAGTTCTCATAGTGACAATCTGGAAAAAATTCCTTTGTAGCTCTAGCAAGGTAAGAAGAGAAATTATTGTGAAATACAAGTATAGCCTTAACATAGCAAAGACATACTATCCCAGGGAATGTCTTTATACTAGAGTCTTACCTAGAGCCATAAAGGCTTTCCTCTGAGGGTACTGCCACCGCACCCCCAATCTTTCTCTCACAGAAGGAAGAGGAAGCTGTTTCAAATGAAACATGTTTGCAAGTCACAGGTTAAACACCAAAGACCACTAAAAATCTAGATACAATTGGAAAATTTTAAAACATCTTACTTCCACACTTTACCACTACCACAACAGGGTTTCACCCTAACAGTCATGAATTATTAGAAGAAGAGAAGGAGATGAAAGTCCTAGACTCTCTCTAATGAAGAGTAGTTAGAGAAGCTCAAAGTGGAGAGGGAATGGAGATACAAGGACTCTAGAAGAATTGGAAGCCTTTGATAGTCGTAACTATAACAAACACTAAACCCATGTTTAACTCATAGTTAGATTAACATAAATACTCATGATGTAAATATGATATCTAAATACTCATGATGTATTTTTTTTTAACATACAGACACGTGTATTTTATTTCAGGAGAGGCAGTGGCTCAGAGATGTTTAGTTTCAACTTCTGGTCCAGCGAAATAAAAGTCCAAATGTCTGGAATTAAATATATGACTTGCTACTCGCCAAAGATCCACAATACATTCACGCCAGATAGACCAAGATTAACTCTCCCAAGCATGCCTGACTCTTTGGTTTTTATGATGTAGAGAAACATCAACAATGTATGAAACATATTATTTCTGCCCTTTGGCAGGTTGTATACATGACGCTGGTAGATCAGCTCATAATGGGGAGGGTTGATGGCACTGATAAATGCAAAAAACATTCTCATTTGTAACATCTGGCTTATTTGGTGTCTGAACAAAGTGCTGAGAAGTAAAAGTTTTTTCGTCGGGATACTTAGGATGTGGAGGTAATCTGGAATCAAGGTAGGTGCAAAATACATGCATGACGATAGCAGAATCGGTGGGCAGGTCTGTAACCCATTTTCGTCCTTTGAAGTCACCACCTCTGTTCCGTCGAAATGAACTCATACAACCACCCTGAGAAAGTTCTTTGATCCTTTCAAACAAGTATTCCTGATTCGGTGTAAGGTCTAGATACTGAACGATTATGTTCAAAGTCGGAATGAGAGGGGCTTTAACCAGGGCAGCTTGTTTCAAGCTAGTAATACTAGCCTCTCCTATCTGTAGCTCTGGACAACCCGTTCGTCTCATCTGTGTGCTGACAGAATCAATCTCTTGAACAAGTGGCACTAATATTGTCTCATTGATCCAATTTCTAAACTTAGGTGTCCATGAATCCATATGATCAGGCAGTTGTCTATTCATAGCCACTACCTTCGGGTCAAAGCCAAGCCCAGAGACGAGGGCAAGGCGGAGCAGGGAGTGAAGGACTCCAAGTCCCTGAGTCTGCCAATCCTGCGGCCGGCCGGGGCCGGGCCCCCTGCACTGGAGCACATGGACCCCCAGAGCCCGCCGGGAGAGCCTGGACATCTTGGCCCCTGGCCGCTGCCGCAAGAACATGTCAGAGTTCCTGGGGGAGGCAAGCATCCCTGGGCAGGAGCCCCCCACGCCCTCCAGCTGCTCTCTGCCCAGTGGCAGCAGTAGCAGTACCAGCAGCGGCGACAGCTGGAAGAGCCGGGCGGCCAGTCGCTTCAGCGGCGTTTTCAGCTCAGGCCTCAGCGCCAGCACCTTTGGCCGGGAGGTGGACAAGATGGAGCAGCTGGAGGGCAAGCTACATGCCTATGGCTTCTTCGGGCTGCCCAGGCTGCCCAGGAGGCTGCGCTTTGACCATGACTCCTGGGAGGAGGAGGATGACGAGGACGAGGACGAGGACAATGCCTGCCTGAGGCTGGAGGACAGCTGGCGGGAGCTCAATGATGGGCGTGAGAAGCTGAGCCGGCGGCAGGCCACCAGCAGGGGGCGGTGTGGGAGCTGCTGCATACGGAGGCCTCCTACTTCAGGAAGCTTCGCGCGATCACCAACCTGTTCCTGCCGGGCTGTGTGAGGTGGAGGCGGAGCGCCTGTTCAGCAACATCCCGGAGGTCGCGCAGCTGCACCCAGGCTGTGGGCCGGCGTGATGGCGCCGGTCTTGGAGAAGGCGGGGAGCACAGGGGCGCTGCTGCAGCCCGGGGACTTCCTCAAAGGCTTCAAGATGTTCGGCTCGCTCTTCAAGCCCTACATCCGCTACTGCATGGAGGAAGAGGGCTGCATGGAGTACATGCCTGGACTGCTGTGTGACAACGACCTCTTCCGGGCCTACAACACGTGGGCGGAGAAGCACCCACAGTGCCAGTGGCTGAAGCTGAGTGACATGCTGGCCAAGTCCCACCAGCGGCTCACCAAGTACCCGCTGCTGCTCAAGTCGGTGCTAAGGAAGACCGAGGAGCCACGCGCCAAGGAGGTCGTCGTCGTCATGATCGGCTCCATGGAGCGCCTCATCCACCATGTGAACACGTGCGTGCGGCAGCGGCAGGAGCGGCAGCGGCTGGCGGCCGTGGTGAGCCGCATCGACGCCTACGACGTAGTGGAGAGCTACAGCGACGAAGTGGACAAGCTCCTGAAGGAATTTCTGCACCTGGACCTGACAGCGCCCATCCCCGGCCTCTCCCAGGAGGAGACGCAGCTGCTGCTGCTGGAGGGGAGCCTGAGGATGAAGGAGGGAAGGACAGCAAGACGGACGTGGACTGCTTCCTCTTCACTGACCAAGGCGGTGAAGAAGGCCGAGAGGACCAAGGTCATCAGGCCACCATTGATGGTCACCACTGCTGCTGGATAAGATCGTGTGCCGGGAGCTACGCGACCCTGGCTCCTTCCTCCTTATCTACCTGAATGAGTTTCACAGCGCTGTGGGGGCCCATACGTTCCAGGCTGGCGGCCAGGCCTTGTGCTGTGTCTGGGTGGACACCATTTATAATGCCACCATTTTTAATGTGGTTCTAACACACATGCTTCCTGTCCTGGGGGCAGGGAGGTGCTGCTGCCTGTATTTGAAAAAAATGTATTTGTTCCATTGCCCCGCCAACCACCAGATGGTGGGGTCTGGGCTCCTCACCTGCACCTGGAAGGAGAACATCGCTGAGTGGTCTTCAGGTTCCCCAGTGTGCAAACTGGTGCCGCCGCATGAGACCTTTGGCTTCAAGGTGGCCGTGGTTGCCTCCATCGTGAGCTGCGCCATCATCCTGCTCATGTCCATGGCCTTCCTCACCTGCTGCCTCCTCAAGTGCGTGAAGAAGAGCGAGCAATGGCACTCCAACAGGTCAGCCCAGCTGTGGTCCCAGCTGAGAGATGAGGACTTGGAGACTGTGCAGGCCTCATACCTGGGCCTCAAGCACTTCAACAAACTCATGAGCGGGCCCAGCCAGGTACACGACAACTACAGCTTCACCACAGACTATGGCGAGAGCACCACCAGCAAGCCAGCCGCTGTGACCTGTGGCATGGACAAGGACCCCAGGATCCCCAGACCTCTGAGCCTCAGTGGTTCCTCCAGCTCACCCCAAGCCCAGGTGATGGTGCAATGGCAAACTCCAGACAGCCCCTGCCTGCCTCTGGTCTGACCACAGGAATGCCACGACAGCCTGCAGCATATGCCCTAGGGTGACCGAGCAGTGAGGCCAGTGCCCACACTCCACACTGGGAGGCCAGGCTGACCCCACCAGCCGGTCAGCTGCAACTCCACGTGCGCCCACTTTGAGGCTCGTCAGTGGAATCAGCTTCCAGGTGTAGGGACCCCTCAGGGGGCCAAGCTGACATCCAAGGCTGAGGACCCCAGTGGGAGGAGTGTTCTGTTCTGACACAGCCTGGCCATAATGATCTTTATAGTTATGGCCTACTTGAATCCACTACTGAGGGTAAGATACCGGCTGTGGCCTCCCACTAACTAGCATTCCTTTAAAGAGACAGTGAGATGTTTTAAGCAAATCTAATTTTGTATCATAAAATAAGAAAATAACAATAAACTTCTTTTCAGCAACTAAAAAAAAATGTGGCTACTAAAAAATTAGTAAATTAATTTTTTTTTTTTACCTGAGACTACTGAGTTCCCATGGGAGAGGGGCAGCCACCATCACTGTGGCTCCTGTAAGCCGTTTTTCCCTGCTAGTGCTGAGAGTGGACAGCTTGGACTAGGAAGAATTCCCCAGAGCACAGTTCAACGGCTGTGGCAGCTTATGGCCAGATTGCTTCTTTAAGTGGAACCCTGATATATTCCTCCTCAAGGAAGTGGGAGTGCAGGGTATCCCTACAGGAATTTCAGCAATTCCAGTTGTGGTTCTATGGACAGAATTCTCATCTTCTTGGAATGGAGCCCGTGGGGGGAGGTGTGAGCACAACTCTGCAGTTCAGCTGACTTAGGCTTTGCTGACTCTGGAGAGTCCAGGCAGTCTGAATGAGGGGCTCACCCACAGCACAGCACACCTGCTATGACAAGAGGCAACCAGACTGCTTCTTTAAGTAAGTTCCTGATCCCATTCCTCTTGACTGGGTGAGACCCTCCAACAGTGGTCTCCAGATACCTCATACAGGAGTGTTCAGGCTGGCATCAGGTTGGTGCTTCTCTGGAATGGAGCTCCCAGAAAAGCAGCAGACTACTGTCTTTGCTATTTTGCAGCCTCCCCTGGTGATACCTCCAGGTGTGAAAGGGACCCAGGTGAGTAGGGTCTGGAGTAGATGCCCAGCAAACCTCAGCAGCCCTACAGAATAGAGGCCTGACTGATTAAAAAAAAAAAAAAATCAGAAAGTAACTCCAACAACATCAAAAAAGATCCCACAGAAAACTCCATTCAAAAGTCAGCAGTCTCAAAGATCAAAGGTAGATAAGCCCAAAAAGATGAGACCTAATTATTGCATAAAACACTGAAAACTCAAGAGCCAGAGTGCCTCTTCCCCTCCAAGTAATCATAGCACCTCTCCAGCAAGGGAAAAGAACTGGATGGGTCTGAGATGGATGAGTTGACAGAAGTAGGCTTCAGAAGATGGGTAATAACAAATTTCACTGAGCTAAAGAGCATGTTCTTACTCAGTGCAAGGAAGCTAAAAACCACAATAACACATTACAGGAGCTTATAATCAGAATAACCAGTTTACAGAGGAAAATGAATGACCTGATGGAGATGAAAAACAAAATAAGAGAACTTCAAAATACAACCACAGAGAAGCCAGGCAGAGAAAAGAATCTCAGAGATTGAAGGCTATCTTGCTGAAATAAGACAGACAGACAGGAATAAAGAAAGAAGAATAAAAAGAAACAAACAAAACCTCCAGGAAATATTTCCTGGAGGTTTTGTTTTTCCTGGAGGTTTTGTTTGTTTCTTTTTATTCTTTTCTCTATTTAAAGAGACTAAACCTGTGACTTACTGAGGTACCTGAAAGAGACAAGGAAACAAAACCAAGTTGGAAAACATACTTCGGCATATCATCCAGGAGAACTTCCCCACCCTAGCAAGACAGGCCAACATTAAAATCAGGAAATCAAGAGAACTCCTGTAAGATACTCCATGAGAAGATGAACTTTGAGACACATAACAATCAGATTCTCCAATGTTGAAATGAAAGAAAAAATGGTAAGGGAAGCCAGAGAGAAAGGCCAGGTCACCTACAAAGAGAAGCCTATCAGACTAAGAGTCAACCTCTCAGCAGAAATCCTGCAAGCTAGAAGAGGCTGGAGGTCAATATTCAACATTCTTAAAGAAAAGAATTTTCAACCCAGAATTTCATATCCAGCTAAACCAAGCCTCATAAGAGAAGGAGAAATAAGATCCCTTTCAGACAAGCAAATGCTGAGAGAACTAATCACCACTAGACCTGCCCTGCAAGAGCTCCTGAAGGAAGCACTAAACATGGAAAGGAAAAATTATTACCAATCACTACAAAAAACACACGGAAGTACACAGAGCAGTGACACTAACTACATAAACAAATCTGGAAAATAACCAGCTAACATGATGACGACAGGATCAAATTTAAACATAACAATATTAATCTTAAATGTAAATTGGGACAAATACCCCAAATAAAAGACATGGAATGGCAAGCTGGATAAAGAGTCAAGACCCTGAGTGTGATTTAGAGACCCGTCTCACATGGAAAGACACATAAAGCCTGAAAATAAAGGGATGAGGAAAATTTTACCAAACAAATGGAAAACAGAAGAAATAGAGATTGCAATCATAGTTTCAGATAAAGCAGACTTTAAACCAACCAAGAACACAAAAGACAAAGAAAGGTATTACATAGTGGTAAAGGGTTCAATTCAACAAGATGAGCTAACTATCCTAAACATATATGCACATAATACAGGAGCACCCAGATTCACAAAACTCACCATCACCCCTAGTGACGCACTAGCAAAATTTTTGCTTCCCATGACATTATGTTCTGCTGGCCTAGAGGTTTTAGTTCCACAAGGAGAAATGCTGCTACCAAGACACATAATAATTCCATTAACCTGGAAGTTAAGATTGCCACCTGGCAACTTTGGGCTCCTCCTTCCTCTTAGTCAACAGGCTAAGAAGAAAGTTACAGTGTTGGCTGGGGTGATTAATCCAGACTATTAAGATGACATCACTCTACTACTTTACGATGGAGGTAAAGAAGGATTTGCATGAAATGCAGGAGATCCCATAGGGTGTCTCTTAGTATTATCATGTCCTGTGAATAAGGTCAGTGTGAAACTACAACCCAATCCAGGCAGGACTACACATGGCCCAGACCCTTTAGGAATGAAAGTTTGGGTCACTCCACCAGGTAAAAAGCCACGACCCTCTGAGGTGCTTGCTGAAGGCAAAGCCAGTACAGAAGGTTAGAAGAAGGTGTTCATCAATACCAACTATGATCACATGACCAGTTACAGAAACGAGGACTATAATGGTCATGAGTGTTTCCTCCTTATTTTGTTAAGAACATGTTTGTGTATATATACACTTGTACTAAAAAAAAATCTTCATTTTCTTTCCTTTATCATGTGACGTAAGTTTTACTGACTTTATGTCAGCATTTAAGTGTTGTTAACTTTAGGTAATAGCATGTAGGTTGAATATTAGTGCAATTCCGGTTGTATGAAGAATAGCTGTATTATGTTAGGCTTAATTATGACCTTATCATTGTATTTGGAGATTATGTATGATTTCAGAAGATGTGTATGAGTTCTAGTTGACAAGGAGTGGACTTGTGATGGTTAATATTAAGTGTCCACTCGATTGGACTGAAAGATGCAAAGTATTATTATTATTATTATTATTATTATTTTGAATCTGGGTGTTTCTGGATGTTGCCAGAAAAAAATTAACATTTGAATCAGTGGACTCAGAGGGGAAGACTCACCTGCAGGATGGGTCTTGAGTGTGAGTGGGTCACGTTCAATTGGCTTCCAGTGTGGATAGCAATAGCAGGCAGGAAAAGGTGGAAGAATCTGACTTCCTGAGTCTTCCAGCTTTTGTCTTACTCCCATGCTGGATGCATCCCATGCTGGCTGTTTTCTGCCCTCAGACATTAGACTCCAAGTTCTTCAGCTTTTGGACTCTTGAACTTATATCAGTGGTTTGCCAGAGGCTCTCAGGCCTTTAACCACAGACTGAAGGCTGCACTGTCAGCTTCTCTAATTTTGAGGTTTTGGGACTCAGACTATCCTCCTTGTTTCTCAGCTTGAGGACGACCTATCATAGGGTATCACCTTGTGATCATGTGATTCAATTCTCCTTAATAAACTCCCCTTCATATTGTCCACACCAAAAACCTAGAAAGATCTCAAATTGACATTCTGACATCACGATGGAAAGAACTAGAGAACCAACAGCAAACAAACCCCAAAGCGAGCAGAATGCAAGAAATAACCAAGATCAGAGCAGAATGGAAGGAAATACATGAAAAACCCTTTGAAGCAATCAATAAATCCAGAAGATTTTTTTGTTAATTCATATGATAGACCACTATCTAGATTAATAAAGGAAAGAGAGAAGAATCAAATAGACACAATAAAAAATGATAAAGGGTATCACCACTGACCCTACAGAAACACAATCATCAGAGAATACAATAAACACCTATGTGAAAATAAGGTAGAAAATCTAGAAGAAATGGATAAATTCCTGGTCACATATGCCCTGAAAAGACTGAACCAGAAAAAAAATTGAATACCTGAATAGACCAATAACAAGTTCTAAAGAAAAACCATGGACAAAACAGATTTACAGCTGAATTCTACCAAATGTATAAGGAAGAGCTGGTGTATTTATTTTGAAACTATTCCAAACAATTGAAAAGGAGGAACTCTTCCCTAACTCATTTTATGAGGCCAGCATCAACCTGATGCCAAAACCTGGCAGAGATACAACAAAAAATAAAAACATAAGGCAAATATTGTATCATATATGTCTCTTAGAACAAATGTGCACCTATTTCTGATTGGCATATATATATATACCAATTACTACAGTTGTTATGGAAATGTTTATAAAATCAATTTTAGAAGATACTGTAAGAAGTTTACCAAAATCTGCATAACTAACTTAAATTCCCACCAGCAGTGCACGAGGGCTCCTCATTATTATTTCAATTTGTGAAGACTAAATAAAGCATCTTTTCACATGCTTATGGCCCATTTGATATCTTTCTTTTTGCACATTGTCTCCCTACTTTGTCATTAACCGGTATAAACAGTTCAAGGACTATCAGATGGTCCATAGGCCATTTTAAGTAGAAGCCACATTTTAAGTAGAAGCATTCCTGGGGGATAAGTGACCTCAAATGCTAAGCTCTTTTCTTTCTTTTATTTTCTCTTGGGTATTGACTCTGTTGTTCTTCACTATTTTGTAATTTCTCTGATGCTGTCAAAAAGAGATATTTATAGTTGGCCAGGTTTTCTAATTATTCTCAGTTGGAAACTGTTATTCCTATTTGCCTAGAACTCCTTTAAAAGAAATAGAACACACTATTCATTTTTAAAAACTAGCAAGTATTTTTGTTATTTCTGGAATCAATTATCTCTTCTGAAATTTTCACTTATCAACTTACATGGAGGGGGAAACAATGTCTTGGGGATTTTTTTTTCTTTTAATTTCAAGTTTCAGAGTTCTGTGCCTCATGTTATCTTTCTTATATTTAAAATGCTTTTTAAACATTTAAAAATATATAATTTTTGTTAATCGCCCTAAGAAACATAAATCAGATTTTACTTTATTAGGGTGGGTTTCTTCAACATTTAATGTAGGCATTTAGATTCTTTTAGAGTAATTCTACCACCTAGCAAACTTAATGTAATTAGGGGGTTAAATTTAAAAAGGAGCAAAATGAAATATTGATTGCTGATTAAGATTTTATTTGGTAAATTAGCTGTGACAACATGTCACATGCTCTATGAAGCAAAAGGTATGAGTCTAAAGAAGTATTGTTACTAATTTTTACAATGAGATAATACAGAATTTGTTACACTACATTAAAATCACAGAAAATTATTGAACAGAGTGGATTGATTATCCAGAATGAATGTGCACATTGTTCACAAGAAAGACCTTTGAATAATTTCCAGGTATCGAAGAATGATCAAATGCCATTTTAAAGCTAAAGTAGATGACTAAAGCAATTGTATAGGCTAAGATTAATTAATTTCAATAAGTATTTCATACTTATATAAGATTTTATGCTTATATGAATATTTCTTACTTCTATGAGATTTTTTAAAAATCCAAAAAGTATTAAAATGCCTAATAGAATTACTATGAACTACAAAACATTATTTAACTGTTTGCTATATTTGTTATATTTATGCTTATATGAATATTTCTTCTATGAGATTTTTTAAAGATTCAAAAACTATTAAAATGCTTGGCTAATTAATAGAATTACTATGAACTACAAAATATTGTTTAACTGTTTGCTATATTTGTTACATAAGTTTTCATTTCATTTTCCATGGTTTGAGAATTACTTGATTTAATGTTTATTCCATTGTTTTAAATTTATGCCATAAGATTATTCTCTGCGCATTGGACACTGTTAAAAAGTCCGTTTTCTAGATGGGTGATAATGTTTCCATAAACAAAAAAGTTGTTTTAAATCTTAAATGATCTAGTCCACAGATCATATTATTTAGCATAATCTTTTCACCTA
Organism: Cheracebus regulus; assembly: GCA_963574635.1. NCBI lineage: Eukaryota > Metazoa > Chordata > Mammalia > Primates > Pitheciidae > Cheracebus > Cheracebus regulus. The sequence continues at coordinate 20,180 of CAUYQU010103369.1, forward strand.
TCATATCTTTAACATAAACTATTTTGTAAACTTTATCATTTATTTTATTAGTATAATGTTTTGTTACAGATAAAGCATTACTTATGCACTATTGGCAAGTTACATCTATTATGAAAGTAATTTATATTATAATGAAGGTTGACATTTTTAAACACAATTGGTATGACTTCTATCTTTCGCAAAAATTCATACTGTATTTATTTTAACACTAAAATATACTTTAAAATTGGTTTTAACACTAAAATATACTTGGTATTTTTTATTTTATTTTATTTTATTTTATTTTTTGCTTTGAGCTGTCCAATGTACGTGACCTTCCATTAGCTTTTGAAAATACGCTTCCGGCGCTCAGTTCACCACCGAGTTCCAATTTGTGATACACAGAAGGAATTCTAGGAGTCCATTTAGATGACAGATAGAAACATGTTCTTTTTTTATTTCCCTGAATATCATTTTAAGAACGTAATAGGGTGGCTGTAGTTCTCATGAAATTCTGAGTTCTCAAGAATTCTGTGTTCTGCTAAGTTGATGTAAAATCAGAAAAGTGTAGCTAGCTGATTTTCCCAGCTTACTCAAACGTACCAAGTAAAATTTATACATTATATTTATTCAGTATCAGTTTCTAGCTCTCTAAAGTGTGCTATTGATTGTGTTTGTTTTTAGGTGAACTGTAAAATGACCAATTTATTTATTTCACAATATTCTATTCAAATGAAGTCAATAGCTTAAAATAAGTCATTATCACATCTAAAAATAATGAAGAAATAAACAAATTAATATAGGCTACATTTTACTAGAACCAGCTATATTTTGAAATAACTTTTGACAATAAAATATCTAAATAATTCTCATGCCTTCTATAATTAATAACATTAATTAAGCTTCTCTTCTCCAGTTTAGGCCACTTTCAAACACATAGTGCTTAAAAGAGGCCTCTTCTATATGCAATCACTTTATAGTATCAGAACTAAGGCATCCTTGCAAATAAAATGCCTATGAGCAACAGCATTGGGAATTACATCTGGTCAATATGCAATCTTTGTAGCACTATGAGAAAGGTTCTTCCTCAGCAGTGAAGTGGTGAGGTGAATAATTCAAGTAAGAATTGACATTGCTGGAGGCCAGATTGCTGAAATATTTCACGATTAGAATTATAAGAACATGAGAGATTTTTGGAGGGAGAATAAAGGTCACTTGGTCCATCAAGGCATATTCTTTTTAGTACTCCATTTCCCCAAGGATGGCATCTAATTGTTTCTTGAATGAAATTCCTGCTTTTTGCCTCAACAACTTTGCCTGCAGGCTCTTCCAAGCATTTATCATTCTCCACATGAAAAGATACTTTCTGAAATATGCGCTGAATTTGGTTTTTAATTTCCATTTATGACTTCCTGTCCTATAATCTGTGTTGAAATGGAAATAATAATTTGGGTTGACATTATCCATGGCAGTTAGGACTTTATATGCTTCAAGTCAGACAGTTCCAACCCTGTCCTTAATATTATATGACCAGATTTACAATCTTAACCACCAGACCTGCATAACAAACAATTCCAGGGGCCCCAGTCCTAACAATAATCTTGAAATTTATACCCCTTCATGTATATATTTTTCTGTGCATAATAGACTACCACTCACTGAAAATAAATGAAAAATTAATGAATTTATTATTTTGTCTCTCCTGTCAATTGCAAATATGCATGAATGTGTATGTGTTATGTGTGTATGCACACATATATACATGTATATATATATGTTTTTGTGTATGTGTATTGTATGTGTACGTGTGTGTATATCATATATGTGTCTGTGTGTATATATATAGAGAGATATATACACATATGTTTATATATACGTGTATATATATATACATATATATGTGTATGTATGTGTGCGTGTGTGTGTGTATATATATTCCGGCAACAAAGCTTGGTATTTTCACTGCTTTAGTTTCATATTGGCTGGTGGGAGGGCCAGGGTCTGCGGCTCTGGGTTTGGCCTTGGGGACCTTTGGTGCTACCGCCAAGGGAGAGGGGCAGTCTGGGCTGGAGAAGCACAGTTGGCGGTGCCACGGCGCCTCAGGAGAGAGGCAGTCTGATCTTTGCTTTCTTCCAGGCAAGCCCTGCTTTCTCCCCGGTAGGTGCCTCTGCAATCTTGGTATGTCCCCCATTCCCCTCCTTCCAGAGCCCTCCAGTGCTGTTAGTGGGGGTGGCACCTCTTGTGCACGGGCTCTAGAGCTCCGGAGGGGGTTAGGAGCTGCCCAGGCCCCGTGTTCTGGCAGACTCGGCTGGTGGGGTGAGCCATTATCCCAAGTCCCGGTGCATTTACAAACTCTAAACGTGCAGTGGCCCTGGTCTCCCCCTTTCAGAGCACAAGATGGCGTCGGGCTGCTCCTAGGGTTAGGAGGGGTAGGGAATGTCAGCCTGGGAGGGGAACGCAAGGACTAAAATAAATGAGTTTGTCAAATAAAAATATAACAAAATAATAAAAAATAAATGTTAAGTAAAGGAATGAATTTATCAAATGATGGTTGAAGGTGAAGAAATTTTAATATATTTCAGCATTTGTATATGGTTCAAATGCTTTTTCATGGTCAAGCTATTAGACATCTAATTGAAATAAAATAAAAATATGAATATGTCAACTGAAAGCAGTTGAATATATAATAGATAATTTCTTATTTTTTTGTTTGGTTTCCATGGAAACTGGTTTGGAAGGTGAGATTAAACACATATAAACATGTAAAAACTGTCTATGGTAAAAACTGTTTTTACCATAGACAGTTATTTCTATTTGCAGGGCAGTTCTTCAGATGCCCCTGGAGTAACCCGCTTCTCTCCCTTTTCTTTCTTGCTTGTAGTTCTCAATAAAAACCATAGAATGTGCTGAGAATACAGTGTCCTGAGGCAGGAAGGGGCCTGGGCCTCGCTCCTATCCCTCCTGGGAGATGTACCATCTTGAATTAGAAATGAAATGCCCAGTGATGTCCTGGCTTTGCTCCTTTATTGGAAGCAGGGTGTCCTTTAAAGCTTTGCCCAGCAAGTCACATTTCTCTTGAGGTAAAGAACCCAAGGCAAGCTGCCTTTCAGGGTCCGTCAGCTGTGGTACAAGTGGGACATGCACAGTCAGGCTCCATCTACCCCAAGCAGCTTTCCTGAGCCTGGGGACCAGCTCACCATGAATCCTAGGCTTCTGTTGTCCCTCACTGCCTATCTGTAATTAATAAACCCTCTTGATAGAATTACTGCATGCATCATCTGTCTCTCCAGACTGAGATGTAGGTGACCAGTGCTCAGTGAGCCTGCTTCACTATTACTTCTTCTTTCTTGACTAAACAATACAGAAACTACGCAGAGAATAAGGGGCCTGGAGAATGAATATCCACATCCACATCTGCATCCGCATGTATATCTACATCTGCATCCACATCTACATCCAAATCTAAATTCGAGACTGCGTGTGGTGGCTCACCCCTGTCATCCCAGCACTTTGGGAGGCTGAGGTGGGTGGGTCACCTGATATCAGAAGTTCAAGACCAGCCTGGCCAACATGGCAAAACCCCATCTCTACTAAAAATACAAAAATTAGCCAGGCGTGTTGGCAGGCACCTGTAATCCCAGCTACTAGGGAGGCTGAGGCAGGAGAATCATTTGAACCTGGGAGCCGGAGGTTGCAGTGAGCTGAGATCACACCACTGCACTCCAGACTGGGTGACAGAGTGAGACTGCATCTCAGAAATAAATAAATAAATCTAAATCTGCCTCTATCTCTGCACCTATATCTACATCACTACATCTACATCGCTATCTACATCTACATTACAACTACATCTAAATGCATCTAAATCTACATCTACATTCACATCTGCATCCCCATCCACATCTGCATCCACATCCACATTTACATCTGCATCTGTATCCACATCATCTACAACCACATCGTATCTACATCTGCATCCGCATCTATATCTGCATCAACATGTGCATCTACATCTAAATCTGAATCTACATCTACTTCCACATCTACATTTGCACCTGCATCCACATCGACATCATCCAAATCTCAATCTGAATCTGAATCTGCATCTGCATCTACACATCTACATTTGCATCCACAGCTGCATCCACATCCACATCTGCATCTGCATTTGCATCTGCATCTACCTCTAAATCCAAATCTGCATCTATATCTAAATATAGACCTGTATCTACATCTTCATCCACATCTACATCTAAATATGCATCTATATCTAGAGCTCTGGAAGGGGTTAGGAGCTGCCCAGGCCCCGTGTTCTGGCAGACTCGGCTGGTGGGGTGAGCCATTATCCCAAGTCCTGGTGCATTTACAAACTCTAAACGTGCAGTGGCCCTGGTCTCCCCTTTTCAGAGCACAAGACGGGGTCAGGCTGCCTCTAGGGTTAGGAGGGGTAGGGAATGTCAGATAGCCTGGGAGGGGAATGCAAGGACTAAAATAAATGAGTTTGTCAAATAAAAATATAACAAAATAATAAAAAATAAATGTTAAGTAAAGGAATGAATTTATCAGATGATGGTTGAAGGTAGAGAAATTTTAATGTATTTCAGCATACCTGTATCTACATCTGCATCTGCATCCGCATCGGCATCTACATCTGCATCTACATCTACATGTACATCTGTATCTACAGCTGCATCCATATCCACATCAACATCTAAATCTAAATCTGAATCTGCATCTACATTACATCCGCATCCGCCTCTGCATCCGCATCCTCATATACATCTGCCTCTGCATCCACCTGCATCAGCGAATCTCTGCATGTCTTCTGCATCTACATCTGCTTCTGCATCTGCATGTGCATTCACATCTACGTCTACATCTGCATTCGCATCCACATCTGCATCTACATATCTACACTTATGAACTCAATGATATTACCAAATTGCCTTCAGTTCTGTCCTGTAGTCTCTGTTATTCACGTTTTTCCACTAAAGACCAACTCAGATAGAGCCCAGGGGACCAATGTTCGTTAACTTTGTGTCCTCACATAGTCTAACACAAGGCAGATACACAGGTGAGACATCAGATGCTCAGTGTGCACTAAAGTGCTCTTGGACACAATATGTAACTACTTATAATTAGAAAATACTATATTAGCATCTACCATTTGTGATTTTTGTTAACATCAGCTTTCAATGGTACACTTGAAGAGCAGGAAGAAGCAACGCACAAACAAAATTGGGGACACTCTTATCATTAGGGTTCCTGGGACAGTGACCCAGTGAGAACATTGCATTGCACTTCAGCCCCATTCATTGTTCAAGCAGTGATCATTTATTCAGACCATACTATGTTGCAGACATTGGCTAGCCACTGGGCGTGTAAGGACAGAACAACACTGTTTCTGATGCCAAGGATCTCTGGTCTAGTGATGGGAGGAAATAAGTAAAGCGGTGACAAGTGCAACTGTGGGCTAGGAAAAGACAGCTTGCAGAACGAATATCTAAGCTGGAAGTCAGTGCAGAGTATGCATTAGCCAGGTGAACGTAGACTAGGGGAATGGACAGATGAGAGGGATAGTCCAGGTAGAAAAACATCACAGGAAATAATTCAAAGGCAAGAGACAGCAGGGTAAACTCAAGGAGTTAATTTATGGAACTGCTCCAACTGTCTGTATCACAGATGAAGACAGGGGTTTGGTTGAAGCTATCTGAGAGGGAGGTAGGGTGTGAGCACGGGGCCCTTAGCAGCATGCTGGGTTGTGCGGCTTCACCCTTAGAGCAATGGAAATGTTTGATGCATTTTGGGAAAGAGTGACTTAATGATTCATACATTTTTTGAAGGATATTTTCTCTACATTATCAGGAAAGGGGTTAAAGGAGGGGGATACTGGAAGTAGTGAGACCAGCTGAGAGGTTCTCAATATCTCCAGTAAAAGTGGACAGTGGCCTGACCTAGAGCAGGGCAGTGAGCATGGGGAGACCCAGGTGCTGGAAGGAAAACCACAGGTTTGGTGACTGGATGGGAAATGGGGAGGGAGGAGTCAGTGAAGCTTCTCACTCACTTGAAAAACCAGTGAGGTGCTATAAGCGCGGTAGAGCAGAAGACAATGTGATCGATTCCACGTGGCTGTGCGTGTGCAGGACTTCCAAGGCACAGAGCATGCTGCGTACGTGGGTCTGAGACTGGGAAGGAAATGAGAGTGGAGATGCTGGTTTGTGGCCAGCACCAGGGAGACAGCCCACGCAGGCCTGGGAGTGTGGAACACGGCTTGGAGGGAATGTGCACGGAGAGAAAAGTAGCATCAAGAGAGAACTGGAGGGGAGAGTGAGGGGCCTCTGGGGCAGCCACGGAGTAGACAGTCAATACACCTTTGCTCAGTTTAACAGTTAATTCAAAAAAAAAAAAAAAAAAAAAAAACCTATGACAAACAGCTTTCAAATCTTCTTCAGAACGAAGAGTGAAAATTTTAAAAATATATTCATGAGCATAAACTGCAAACAACAATAATAATAAATTAGATGAAGATTTGAATCCAAGCTTACAAAAGGCCAAACCATATAGGTGTGTTTATCATGAAACCCATTGCAGATCTCGAAAAGATGGTTATCTAAAAAGTATTAATGTTTTATTTATAAATGTCTCATATATGTCAATAAGTAATGATAGTCCCAAGAAATCTGTGGGCAAAGGACCTAAACATTTCATTAGTGATTAATAGTTCTAGTTATTTAAATATCAAAACAAAGACTTTAACCTTTCTGGGAATCAAATACATTTAAAAAATGTGCTGTAGTTTTTCATGCACTAAGGCAATATCGACAGGGAAGACAGTTCCTGTCCATGCTGACACCAGTGTGGCTTTGTGAACTCACTCCTATAGTCTATCTGAACACACACTGCTTGGGTTTGGATACCTGAAATTTTGACAATTTGTATCATGAGCTATGGAAATGCTGATACCCTTTGACATCACAATTTGGTTTCCAAGACTATCTTCTAACGGTATAATTCTAAATTCCGTATCATCAAACGTACTTATTATAGTGCCATTGTCACAGTGAACATTTGGGAACAAGAAAATGTTGACAAACAGAAGATTACTAAAACACATTCAGATCTTGTCTGAACAGTATTATTGCAACAAAGTATAAAATGTGCACACAAAACCTTTGAAAATTAAACCCACAAAATTTTAGTAAAGACTGTTATATTACTAAGAGTAATATAATTATTTCTTTTTGTTTGTTTCCCCAATTTTTTGACAATATTTTGTCAGTTCTAAAAGAATACTTTAGGTTCACGCCTGTAATCCCAGCACTTTGGGAGGCGGAGGTGGGCAGATGAGGTCAGGAGTTTGAGACCAGCCTGATCAACGTTGAGAAATCCCATCTCTACCAAAAATACAAAATTAGCCGGACGTGGTGGCACATGCCTGTAATCTCAGCTACTCAGGAGGCTGAGGCAGGAGCATCGCTTGAACCCGGGAAGTGGAGGTTGCCGTGAGCCGAGATGGTGCCACTGCATTCTAGTCTTGGCAACAAGAGCAAAACTCTATAACAAAAAAAAAGAAAAAGGAAAAAAAAAACGCTTTAAACAGCTTATCATTTACCAACATAATAAATATAACATATAGTAGCATATATTTTTAAGAATTCCCAATAAATGTATTAGCTTTAGGGAAAAACATAATTGGAGTATTTAAAAGCTGGTCTTTTTCAGCTTTTAACAAAACATCTAATAAAGAACAAAAGACCCAAAATATGTGCTATCACTGGGCTGCTTAATATGGGCATCAGTTAATTTAGGATTTCTCAATACCTCAAAAGAGTAAACAGAACAAAATAACAAATAAAATTTAAAAGTCAAAATTGTTATTTTAAAAATTTTGCTGTTACCCAGCTCTTTGTGAAGGACAAATTACTTCATACAAATGACTCAGGGGAGTCTTTAGTCACAGAAGAAGTGACTTCCAGCTGAAATCCTCTTAGTAGTTTACTTGTTTGTGTAAAAGGCGAAGAGGAAAAGCCGAGTGCTCGTGGTTTTGTTAAACTCCACCATGCATTCAACCGATAAGCTGAAAATAAATTAGAAAGCAGTGTGGAGAACACATTTTTTCCACACAAGACTCATATTCCTTCCAATGGGATGTATGTACAAAGAATTAATTATTCTTCCAGGCTTCCTTGAACAACCATCAAAGCCAACGATGTACTGTCCTAGGATTAATGCTGTAATGGGAAAGGCTAAATTTACTAAATCTAGTGAAATGGTTTGAATTCTCTTCACACCACTTTAAAACACCTCTCAGGTGTTTTGTATTTGTAACATGGTTTTATTCATGTAAAAAATTTATAAAGTTCAAAATAAGATCCCCCAAAAAACTCAACTTAACTGTGGAAAAAATATGATCAGAATTAATTCTTTTTGGTAAAGTTCACTAGTTAAAATACATGTCAGCCAGCCTTCTCTCTCTCTCTCTCTCTCTCTCTCTCTCTCTCTCTCTATATATATATATATATATATATATAAAATTGCATTTTAGGTTTTGGGGTACATTTGAAGAACATGCAAAACTATTACATAGATACATACATGGCAGTGTGGTTTGCTGCCTTCCTCCCCATCACCTCTATCTGGTATTTCTCCCCATGTTATCCCTTCTCAACTCCCCACCCCTCGCTGTCCCTCCCCTAGTTCCTCCCCACAGACCCCAGTGTGTGGTGCTCCCCTCCCTGTGTCCATGAGTTCTCATTGTTCAACACCCGCCTATGAGTGAGAACATGCGGTGTTTGATTTTCTGTTCTTGGAAACCATCATTCTCAGCAAACTGGCACAAGAACAGCCAGCCTTTCTGTGGAGGGAAGTTGAATATATGACTAAAAGCTTTCCATTTTATGTCACAATGGAGTAACTTAATGATCTGCAGAAACAAATGTATAAATGTATTCACCTGAAGGTGCCCGACTTTCTTTTGGGGAATAACTTAAATCTTGATGGAATTTAGTAGATCAGGAATAAATTACAATTAGAATTAATATATGACTCACTTTGGCAGTGACTCACCACTGCTGTGTATTGGAATAGTGACGTGTAGAAAAGGTTGCGAGTCTGAGAGCAGAATGAAACATGTCCCATTTCTGCTTTGTGACCTTGGAGAAGTTACTAAGCATCTTGTACACTAAATTCCTTCACCTGCAAATTATTCATAATGATATTCACTTTGAAGAGTTTCCTAAACATTAAGTAAAATGTTATATGAAAAGTGATTTGCGGCCGGATGAGGTGGCTCACACCTGTAATCCCAGAACTTTGGGAGGCTGAGGTGGCCAGATCACCTGAGGTCAGGAGTTTGAGACCAGCCTGGCCAACATGGTGAAACCCCATCTCTACTAAAAATACAAAAATTAGCTGGGTGTGGTGGTGGGTGCCTGCTACTTGGGAGGCTAAGGCAGGAGAATTGCTTGAACCCAGGAGGCGAGGTTTCAGGGAACTGAGATTGCATCACTGCACTCCAGCCTGGGCAAAAGAGTGAAACTCCGTTTCAAAAAAAAGAGAAGTGATTTGCTCACAATGCCTCCTCTTCCAATTTTAGTTATCTGCCTCAAACCAACTGACAAATTAAGACACACCTTTCCAGAGATCTGCTTCTGATAAATGACAATTTATGGAGAATGAATAACTGACTTTGGCAATGACTTAGTGGTATGAATTAGTTAATATGGAAAAGTATCAAGGCTAACTGGAAATTGCTCCCAAGGGGTTTTCCCAGATACAAAGATGTGAAGTATAGCTGACATTATCTTCCATGAAGGAAGCAGGAACATTCTCACATTCTGTGTGTGTGTGTGTGTGTGTGTGTCACCCCTCTCACCCTATTTTTTGAAAATTCTATTGAAAATATACTCTTTACATGAACTTAAAGCCTTTATTATTTCAGTCTTCCCAGTGGTGTTTATAAATCTATACAGGATTAAGTTCATTATTTTTTTTCCATTTGTTAATTCTTTTTTTTTTTTAAAGAAAGAAAAAGAGAGAAAAGGAGAAAGAAAGAAAGAGCAAAAGAAAGAAAAAAAAGAATGAAAGAGAGAAAGAAAGAGGAAGAGAGAGAGGGAGAGAGACAGGATTCTTGTTCTATTGCCCGGGCTAGAATGCAGTCTAAAAATGGGTATTAAAAACCTCTTTTATGCCAATAATTGTGCTTAACAATGAAGACAGGAAGGAATAAGGGATGAAAATAACAAACAAGCAGCCAACCAATATTTTATTTAAACCTGTGAGATGCTATGCAATTGCTGAGGAGTGATTTACTTCCAATTATGTGGTCATTTTTAAAATAGGTGTAATGTGATACTGAGAAAAATGTATGTTTTGTGGATTTGGGGAGGAGAGTTCTGTAAATATTTGTTAAGTTTACTTGTTCCAGGTCTGAGTTCAAGTCCTGGATATCCTTGTTGATTTTCTATCTCGTTGATCT